>PNEQ01090289.1:6956-31690 GCA_003012365.1 Medauroidea extradentata
AGCGCAATGCCTTGTGTGGAGGAAAGCGGGGGGGGGGGGAGGAGGAGGTAGGAGTTGGCAAAGGTCTATTTAAGCAACCATCTCAGCTTTAATCTGGAATGACTTCGGAAAACCTTGGAAAGTCGAAATCAGGATGGTTGGAGCAGGGTATCGAACCCGGTTCCTATCGAATGCGAGGCGAGTGTTTCATCAATGCTCCGTACACAACGCTTGATTAGTACTAGCAACAGAATGTTCAGTAATACTTTAGAACACTGACTGTTCTGCTAAATAAATAGTGTTAAAAGATATTTTGTTGTAGGAAACACATTTTCTGTATCTGAACTACCGTCAAGCGGTGTGGCTTTGTACCATGTAGGGGTGACTTTGTGCCACCTCAAAAGTTTTATTTTTAGGCTACTTGAGTAAGAAATAAACAACACGAGGTCAGTACTAAAAACCAAATAGTTATTTCGTCCATTAAAATTTTATAATTTTTCATTACATGGCCCCAAAATAAACACTTTAAGTGGCACAAAGTCACCCCAACTTGACACATAGTCACCCCAATTGACGGTATACAATTAGTTGTAAATAAAATCTTAGATCAGTGTTATGATAACAGAACATGGTACTGTAAACCCAATTATGCCGTTCAATTAACTGCAAAGGAATGTTTTGTGAATGTTATATATATTTTTTTCAGAAGTACTACAGAAAAGTATGGAGTTTACAACAATACTATGTTATGTAAGATATACCCTCCTATTCTGTTTAGTTACAGAGGTAGCTTTGTAAGATAACAAGCATGGTTGATGCAACAGAGATATGGACTCTAAGAGTAACAATCTGATTCTGTTGAGACAACAGAAAAGTGACGATCCATTTCCAGATACATTTACTACGATTGAACCTCTAGAAGCATATAGATATAGGCTATGGTTAGATGATCGGGAAAGTACATGTTGCAGTTGAACATAACCGAACATAACCAAAGCTTATATCAATACTAAAATTTTCGTTCGCTTCGGAAGGAAATGTATTGGATTTTCCATCTTATAAAGTACGCGTGAAAGATTAAAAACTGCACATGTTTATGGTGGGCACTGTCTCCAGTGGACACATGTTAGTCCTAGGTTAATACTCATGATGAAGTGCTGTGATGCCAAGTCTGCGTACCTGTGAAGCGACACGTATGTGGAGAGAGGACATAGATGGACGAGCCCATACACAGCTGATTAATGAGACGACAATATGATAACCTGTATCGTCGGGTGAGCAGGCGAGCAAATGTCGAGAGGTCTATGATACAACACTCGGCTAACGGGATAGCAGGACCACGCTGAAAGAAATTACCAGACAGTATTTAACATAACACTTCTGTAATGACGTTTACGGGTAGTGGCAGCCAAACTTTTAGCACCGCTGACTGAATATTCAGTAATTCTTCAGAATATAAATTGTTAGTATAGTTATCTAAACTGTGTTAGAAGTTTTTTTGTAGGAACCATATTTTCCGTAGTAGAAGCAGTGCTCTGTAGTAGGAACTACATGGATAGTTGTTAATCCAACAGCGCTATTTAGTAACTGCAAATAAATACTTTATGGACTTGATCTTTTTCTTTCAAAGGTTTTTAATTATCTATGTAGATATAACAATCAAGTATTTCTGTTACAACAGAGCCGTAGACAGTAATATGAACCATCTGATTCTGCTGAGATAACAAACTAGTATTGTACAGTTATCGAAAGAGTATGGTAATCTCAAGAATGTCGTGCACTGTTACAGCACCTACTTGTTGGGCTTATATACTGCACAGCTGTATTGCAGAGTTAACAAATAAATGCGGTAGCTACAACAGTGTCGTGGATTGTTGGGGGTTTTTACCGCTGATTCGTTAGTCCAGGAACTACTTGCTACTCTAATTTCAACTATCAACATAATAATTTAATTTTGAAGTTAGTAAGATTTTTACATGAAACTGCGATGGATCCTTGGCTCTAATCTCAACAAAAGTAGGAATGCCTGGTCTGAAATATATTGTACCAAACGAAACCTTCTTGTACGAAGTTAGCTACAGGCAGAGGTCTTTCACCGATGGTGAAATGCCGATTTGCCAACGTATATATACGAACGATCGTCTCGAAACCATACAAGTAAAATGTACGATAGCGATGTTCGGATTGAGAATAATTCAACTGTGTTTACCTTGGTCTCAAGACTGGGTGTTGCGTCGATGTCTAGTGGAAGCAATAAACCAGTAATACATTGGCCAACAATACCATAATGGAAGTGAACAGATTTTGGTCAGCACTCAACATTTAGGTCTTTAGCGCTGGTGGCAGGTTATGTGATGTGATTTTTGTAGCAGCACCTGGAATAAAGGGTGGGGAAATTGGAGATCTTCGAGAAAACCCGACGACCTGCTGCATCGTCCGACATCATTCCCACGTGCAGAATTCCTGGGCCGACAACCCTGGAATCGAATACGGATCACCTTGGTGCGAGGCGAATGCTCTAGCAACTGCGCCAATTAGAAAAATGTATTAAACGTTGTTGGATAGTCGCTTTCAGTTTCATATGGATGGCATTAAACAGAAAGGAACCAAACCACAGTTACCTGGAACTGAGATATTCAAGGTCAAAATTTTCTGAGTGTATCTAAGACTCATATAAACCATTTTTTCAGGGATCTTATTTTTCGTAAAGAAAATGTGTGATTTAGTACTTCTTCTTTTTCTAAGACGTACTTCGGACCTTCTCCTTCTGTGTGGTATGGTATCTTCAAAACGATTAATTTGTCAATTGGTTGGTTCCTTTCTGCTTAATGCCGTCCATATATGTCTTATAGTGTTAACGTTTGCGGGCAAGGTAACGGGAGTTTCTAACCGTAAGCGTGCATGGAAATTTAGTGGCTAGCGCATTGCGGCGAGTCGGAATTTTCTGCTCGTGCTAGTTTTACCAATATTACACCCTTTTCCCCGGCGTTAATCGCTTATAAAACTGTAGTTGGGCGACTTCCTTAACACTCGATTTTGTTTTAATCTGCTTATAAAAATGTTTTGATCTACCATTATTCCCTGCGCGAACATTTCAGATGGTCTTGTAAATAAACCCAGCGCTTCAAACTTTAATACATTTTTATGATAATATTTAATGTTTGCATATTTGGTGTTAAAATGAACCTGATCACGTATGAATTATTGTTTTCCGGAACAACTTATAGAAATCTCGGATTTACTACAATATAGTTACATTTGGAACAAAGGCTGCACTTAATAGTTAGTTTTAATGTATTTTTCTTTTGAAAGTCAGACGTGATTTTTGATCTAGCTACATTCAGAATACCTCAATCTTATTTTATTAATTTCCGTCATAGTTCACCTTTAATTTGGACTTGGTTGTTTCTATTAATTTTTCAGCAGTCAGAGTGATACAAGATGATGGGTGTTAAGTTCTTTGGTAAAATATTGGTGTTTATGGCCTTATAAAGTCATGGACAGAATTGCACAAGCACAACACGGTTGCATTTTTCACAGACATTGAGAAATTATTTTATTACGTAGCGATTGAAGGGACGCTATTGCTATATTACATACAGATTAATTGTAAAATATATTTATTCATTGCATAATTAACTCATAATTTAATTTCAAGTAGTTTCAACGGAACGAAAAAAAAAATAAATACATTTTGTTTATATACTGCGCTTAGCAAAACAATAACTTTCCCACGAGAACATACATTTTGCGTTTCATTTACTGAATTGAATCGAAGAATAATTTGGATATTTTAATGAACAATTATACTGTCGTTAAACGAACATCATTAAAAAGAGGAGCAATTAAAAGGATGAATTATATGTTAATTAGGATAATAACTGTTTCTCATTAATTCGAGTATTTTGTACTCAGTGTATATATTATTAATTACATATTTCATAATGAACGTAGATACGTTCTAAATAGTATTCTGAAAGAAAAAACTGTGTTTACAAATATTATTTTGTATGCGTGCAAACGTTCATTTCAAAAACCACTCAGTATGTAGAACTAAATTTAAGGATTTCTTACAACTGAACAATAATTCAAGACACGTGGATGTTTATCTTAATCTGCTCAGATGGCATAATGTACACTCGCCTTCGTTTCCCTAGAAAAACTTCTGCTGTGTGACCCCGTGTAAGGAGCAATCATTTTTTAAATTTCGCCTCGACTGCCCTAGATTTATCCAGTACGCACTACTTCTGGCGTGAAAAATGTATCTACAGTATGTGGCGACAGAAACAAGAATGCTCTACTCGTGGGTGTTGGATCTTACGATACGTGTCGGTGTCATAGCAGTCGACGCAATTGAAGCAGCGCTTCTCTCATTTCTAGCCCAGCGCAGGATGTCAGAATAAGACGACTGTGGTTTACCTGCTTGTAAACTTAAGTCAATAAATATTCATATACAGTATTACTGTTTTGCTAAAGCAAAAAACCACTAGCAGTAAGTAAATATTAACTAATTTAGATTTTAAAGGAAATGTAAGTAAATAGTTCAGTAAGTAAATTACCGCTTAAGAGGACGTGGTACATAATTCAACGCTAAAAGCATTAATTTACAACTGTCGGTTTCTTGAAGCCAATTTGCGAAAGTTAAACAATAGCAATCCTAGACAATAGTTTTAGCCAACATTTTAAACAAAATAGTTTCCAGTGTTACCAACTTCTGGGGCACAATCTCTGACTCTCGAACCTCGTGCATTGAACTGCGGCGCAAGAGATCACGCGTAACGAATTAGTAATTCTGGATAAATATTGAGTCATAAAGTTGGTAAATACCATTGTCTAGGATTGTCATTGAGTATTTTATCCGTTATGTCTTCGAAAAAAGCGTAGAAATCAATTGATGTTTTCAGCGTTTGTTTATCTACAACGCACTCTTAAATACCATTTTTATATGTGGAGGAATACAAAAGTCATAACACAAAAACAAAAAAGAGCAATGATAAAATAAAATTTGCAGCGTTAATTTCTGTGAATGAAATGACGATAAATGGAAGAGTCACTGGCTTTTGCTAGAAGATGACGGGAAAAGTTTTGAAGGATAGTTTATGGATGTCTTATTCTCCCTTTCTCTCTCTCTCTCTCCCTCTCTCTCTCTCTCTCTCTCTCTCTCTTTTAAACTTTTTAGGATTTCTATAAACGGTTAAAGTGTTTATTTATCTTCATCTTTCACTGCCTTGCTGACGATGTCATTAGAAACAGAACTTGTTCAAGAAAATAATAGGGACAGGGAATCAGCCATGGCCTGTTGTGAGGAATCCTCATATTACTTGCCGGGTACGATTTATGAAACACCACAAGAAACGTAAATCACGATTGTCGGCTGAGGAATCGAACCGTCACTCTCCCTGCTATTAATTCCAGTCACTTTAAATTTATTCCCACACCTCGCTCAGTATTACCTAAATACTGAATTTGAAATAAAATAATTGCCAGTTTTCTCAAAAGTTTAAAAAATACAAAAATAGTAGTCGATGCTGGGTGTAATCTACGTTACTGTTTTTTAGTGAGAATTATTTAATTTCGGTAAGTCAGTTGGTTTTCCTTCCTAGTATAAAACCGTTTATGCAAATTCGGAATTTGACATAACACTGTAGTAAAACTACGAAAGTTTATAAATTCCATTGCCATAAAACAATATTCACATCGTATGTTTAGATAAAGCGTAACTCGTACAAGTAAACAAATTATCAAAACAATTAAAATTTTAGGTTATCTCCTATGTTAAGGCACCCGCCTACTGGCCGTATGTTAGAACGGCGCCAAAGGCGTTGTTGACCGGCTTATCTGGTGCGGTATCGCCTCTACCGCAAGACAATTAAACGACGTGCAGTAGTATCGTAAAACAATCGTTTGACAAACACTTAAAATGGTGACCCCATCTTTTCATTTCTGGAAACTTATAAGTAGTTCCTCACGAACCCCGTAAGTAATTTTCAGATACAGTTGAAGTGGTTGTTATTGTTTATTTAAGACATTTTGAGGAGCTCTATAAAGATTTCTCTAATTGACATGATGCTTTGAAACTACCTTTTCGTAATCGTTTGAAGGTTTGAAGTGTATTTTCTTTTTGTACATTCGCCCAAAGGGCATATGTGGAACAGTTTCGTCATATAACGTATTTACGAATACACTGCAACGCGAGCGAGCCACGGGCTCACGACCCCAGTTCTCTTTGAAGTAGGCGTTTACTATTTCCAGTTCTTGCTGAAACTTGCGTAGTTATTAGCGATACTAAAATTGTGAGAAATAAAAAAAATGTCTCGTTAACAGCAAGGTCTTTGGGAGAGTAATCGGCTATAGCTTGTGTTAAGGGAACCATTCCTTCATTCGCCTGGTGAGTGATTTCGTAAAAGCATAGAAACCCGAAATCAAGATTGCTGAATCATGACGAAGTAAGCGAATATGATATGTAAAATATACAAGGGATCACAATTGCTCGAGAACAAGGATGTTCGTATGTGAAGTATAATTCTACTGCAGGTTAGGAAACTTTATATTAGTTTGGCAAGGGACATTTTCTGCCACCTGTTGCTTTGGTATTGGTAACTGGGTTTTAAATCATGCAGGAATTACAGTGGCGTGACAGACGCGACGAGAATAATTCGCAGCAACGGTAATTTTTTAAATTTCATATCTCGCCCTTCGCGATGTGTCTGTCGCGCTATTGAGATTCCAGCATCAAGTGTCATTTCTAGTTTGAAACCTTTTGTGATGTTAAGAGTCAATCATTTAAAAATAAAAATAAAATATTTAATCGCCTTGTCTTTGAGTAAAAAAAACATTTAAATTATTTTGTTTTTCAATTAGCTCATCTTAAGTATGTGTTGTATTCCCTATATCATATTATAGTCACCTTACCGACTCCCAGTGCAACAAGCAGCGAAAATTATCCCTTGCCAAACTCTTCCATAAGAATTCAAATGATTGTTCAGATAACATGAGAATTTACAATGTCAGACAATAAACTGCGCACTTAATGTTTCTTCGAAGGCAGAATGGACACGAACATATCCGAAGTCAAGTCCGAATAAGCAAGAGACAAGATGGAGGTATGTTATTTAGGCTGTGTTCCAAATATGTACAAATGCATGCTCTCGTACTCGCGCTCGGGAGTGACGTCAGAGAGTGTTGTTCCAAATGGCCGAGTACGTGTGCGAGTGCGAGTATGTGAAGTAGGCAAGTGTGAATGCATGCTTGATGCATATTCTCGGAGCCACTGTTTATTTAAGTTTGGGAGCACGCAAGGAGTATAGTGGTGTTCCAAATGAAGAGCACGCATAAAACATGCAAGGAATTATAGCAGCTAGTGCAAGTGCGAGTACGAGTAAGTGTACGAGTACGAGTGTGAAAACAGCCTTACAACACGATGTGCAATTTCGTGGAACGATAAAAAAATGGAGCGTTTATTCACCGTAGTCCTTGCGTCTGCTGCAATCGTGAAAGTTTTTTGCCAATGACGAACGTAAGTTTTACTTTTGTAATGAACACTGTTGGTATTTATCAGAATTACAACTTGCCACATAACCTAGCTATTTAATGGTTTCAACATGCTTGTTAAATTATACATTTTATTTACTATACGGTACTTCACTTTTATAAGAGTAATTTTAATTATTTACCTTACTTAAATATCACGATATTTAGAGGAAAGTAGTACACGTCTCAATGTGTGTGTGTGTGCCAAATACGTGTTTTGTTGTTTTTTATTCAGATAATTAATTGGTCAAAGTGTTTGGGAAATACTGAAGGTAGGCCTATGCAAAGTTAACGAATATTTAGCGAATGGACAAGAATCGCAATAGCAACAGTTTCATGTCAATGTTGTCGCATGCTACGGAAGGGCAGGTCTATTAGGAAGGACTTGACAATTTCTCATTATTATTTGATAGTAGACTATACTTGACTGCTCTGCACATACTTCTGTATAGTGTGTGATTACATTGGCTGACAACCTCTATGTGATATCAGAAAAGTTGTTGGTCTTTCTACTTTGGAGCTTTTAATTCTTAGGCAGAAGCAGTCTCCGCCGTAGGCCGCGACATTGTCGCTCAACAAGAGAAGTTAAGGAAGAGTGTTAGACAACTTTATGGTATTTTCAGTTTTTGAGACATAACATTTATTCCAGTTGTATTATCAAAATTATCTCTTCGATATAGCATAGGATATATTCTAGGTAAACTGCTTGACGTAAATAATAATGGAATATTTCATTAATTTGTCATACAAAATCATTGCAAGAGAGTTCTTGAAAGTTAACTTACAATTATCGTGCAATGATTCTGCATGGCAAATTAACGAAAGAATCCTTTATTATTTACGTCAAGCAGTTTATCAAGAACATATCCTATGTTAATACAATTTGAATAAATGTAATGGCACAAAAACTGAAAATACAATAAAATTGTCTGACACTCTCCTTTAAATGATAGTACAGCTGTTTGGAGTCTAGTCTGCAGTAAAATAATAATGTGAACTTTGTATGTCTCTTTCTAATACGTGTGTAACCTTCAGCTCACCTAAAGAACATAATGAAATCTTTTATAAAACATTTCGTTTACCAAAATCAAACAAAAAAGCGTACATAACACATTGCTAAAATATATAGGCCTGCATTAAATTTAGGCGTGTAGGTTAACATTTAAAAAAATAAAAAATTAAAATTTTAATCCAACAATAATTATTTACCATATTTTTGTAAACCCATCCCAGAATATAATAATAATAATTTGTACTCATATTTATTGCTTCTCTGCATAACTTATAATGTTAAATAGAGAGTAGACCGTGAAAGATAAAGTTGATAAAAATAAAATAAACATGCGGGGCATAACTTTAAGTTAAGTTAAACAAATGAAAACAAATCTAATGGCATTTATATGCTACTAAAAATTAACTTTATGTTGTCTGAGTATACTGGCTAGTTGACACAAACAGCATGAATTTGACTTAGTATTTTGCTTGAAACATGTAGCTTAGGTGAACAACTGCATTCACGTTTTATCACGTGTGTATGCATAACTAGTTGACACAACAAATTTTATATTTAACTTGGAGTTTGTTTAAAATGTGTAACTAACGTAATTAAATGCTTTCGCAACCAGTCTTCTGGGTATACATATCGAGTTAACACAACAATTTATGTTTTATTTAAACTTGAAACTAATTAAATCAAAATATCCCGCATTCTAACATGTGGGTCTGCACAAGCTGTTACCACAAACTGCACGATTACCTCATGTTTTTTTATTAAAATATGAATCATATGTAATTAAATTTTGCCCTTTCTGTTTGTTGTGTGGGGCTATAGATGTAATTACGATACGAATACCATTAATATAGCTTGGATTTCGTTAAAAATAATATGTTACGTTTGTAAAATTAAATAATTTTCATATTATATCGTGTTGGTCTGCATTAGCTGTAAATCCAAATAGAATTTATTTTTTACACGGTTTTATTAACTCGCTTTCTTGCCTGTTTGTTTGTCTATCAATGAGATGTTACATAACAATGAACAATGTATTATGTAAGGTTTTATTACTAGCTTTTTTTTTGTCTGTCTGACCGGTTCAAATTTTATAACTGATTTGAAACTAACTTCCCTATGTTCCCTATGAAGTAGGGATTTTAAACTTTAAACATAGTTAAGAAAAGGATGGTAATGCAGTACAAGAAGACTAAACTATAAAAAATAATTATTTAATAAATAAAAATATATAATTTTTGTTATAATGTGTTTTTAAAATACACGATAAAAAATTTCATACAGACAAGACCAAAAAGCACTAAACAAAAAAAAAATGTCATGCCACTTTTTTAAAACGGACTAAAATTACAAAATAATTTATCCTATGAAAATAGTCCTAATATTAAAACGAAAATTTTGGGGTGCACAGAATAGCTCATTTTAAGGAGTGTCGAGATTAACTATTGTTGAGAAAACTCGCTCATCAGTTCATATAATTTGCATTGCTATAAATTGTTAATGACTAAGTGAACTATCCATGCGTCAGTTTCTACCTATTGCATGTGCCCCACATTTTTCCCGTTTTAATCTTACAAGTACTTTCATTGGATAAATTAGTTTGTATTTTTTAATTACGTTTTAAAAACTTGATATATCAAGAATTTTGTTTTTATTTATCTCCTTAAAACATTATTCAATTGTAATAAATATGTTTCATAAACAATGGTGTGGGTCCGCATATCCATTTTCCACACACTATAGTAATATAGCTTGGATTTTGTTGAAATTTTTGAACTAGAGAATTAAATTGTTTTCACTTTCTATTGTGGAGGAATATGTACCATTCTGAATCGAAATGCATCAACCAGGTTACAACTAAAGCCTTTCGAGATGATCTGATATTGGCCATTCGAAATCAATCCTGCAAATGTGTTAATGCTACGGTATAACTGAGCAAGAAAAATAATTCATAGCACAAACATTAACAGGTAAAAACATTTTTTTTAAACCTGTTAGTGTAGTAGGTTAAAAATTTCCACTTTAGAGCTTGATTTACGAAATTTCAGGTGAATAAAGTTGCAAGTGAAACTAGGACAATATTATACCTTTAAGGGCGTTTAAGTAGGAAAAAATAATAATTTTTTATTTGTATGAAACAGTGTTAGTTTTGTGGACGTTACTTGAGAGCACATTTCCCTCTTACGAAAAAAAAATCTAATATATAAAATTTTCGTGTCACAGTGTTTGTTTCCATACTCCTCCGAAACGGCTTAACCGATTTCAATGAAATTTTGTATATACATTCGGTAGGTCTGCGAATAGGTTTATATATATTTTTATACTCCTAAGTGCTATTGTTTAGTAAATATTTTTAATTTAATAATTTTAGAACCCAGTCGATGACTGTGTAAGTGATAATTGATCAGCTATCCCCACGAGCTGATATCAATCTATCCCCACCAGGTGTCGCTGCTGTATTATTATTACTTATTAATTAATTTCTTTATTATTAGACCTCTTCTACTTATATACCACGTCCTTACACACTTATAATAAGTTATTTATGTGACAAAACAACGTTTGTCGGGGCAGCTAGTATATATATATATATATATATATATATATATATATATATATATATATATATATATTATATATATATATGAACCAGTTTTTCGTAATGGCACTTCGAAGACCAAATTTGCCCATTTTTAGTTCATACAAGATGCAAAAATCAATTAATATGAATAATTTAAAAAATTCACACTGAAACTACATGTCGCAATCTATTAAAGAGGCAAGCAAGTTCAAAATTTCAGAAAATTTTTAAAATACAAAAAATTTTGTAATAGACGTTAAAACACGTCAAACAATAGAATATGACGTGTAGTTAGTGTGCATTTTTTAATGTATTTATGTTCATTGGTTTTTGCACCTTATAAAATCTAAAAACCTGCAAATTTTGACTTTGAAATGCCATTATGGGAAAATCAGTTGACCTAATTATTTTTTATAAGAGGAAAATGTACTCTCAGGTAACGTGTACAAAACTAACACAGTTTCATATAAATATAAAATTACCATTTTTCCCCACTTGGATACCCTTTGATTGTTCAAAGTTCCACCTGTTATCAAGGAATTAAATATTCCTAAGGAAAAAAAATTATAGCTAAATTCGAACTTACTCGCACTAACTATACTTGAACAGAAAAATTTTCTAGAAACGCATGAATGAGTGACTGCGAGTTTTTTTACATTGTTGGTTATTTTCCCCTATCCCTAGAGACATATTTGAATTTCCTTGAATTTTTTATATTATATCGCAAGTATAATCCCACTAATATCTCATCTCAAATAACATAGTATGTATATGTTGAATGTAACTAAAACATAAATAAAACTTTACACATTAAATTCTAAAATCTTGCAAGGGATGTTGCTTGATGCAAGGTAAACATCACACGCTACATATTTTTACGAAATAATAAATATCGTACGTAATGTTTTAATATAGCATCCAACTTGCGCTACCGTCGATGTGATTGCGAAGAACTGTCATCTTATTTTCGTGCCTGCAACCGTAAATTAAGCTATTACCAACAAATAAAGAAAGAATTTATTAAGTCGTCACTACAAGCAATGAAGAACGTTTTTTTTTTTTTTTAGTAGTGAACTTTGGTTATTTCTGATAACACTCCAGATACTATCTTCATTTTGTATTTCGGGATTTATGTCCGCAGTCTGTTGAGTCAGCCACAATGAGAATCAGTCCAGCCACTATCAGATTTCATTACCATTAGGAATGCAAGTTAATGGTACTTGTCAATGCTATGCGAATGTTAGTGACATCGGGAATAATAGTCGTTGACGACTAAGATCTCTGCAGTAAAGTTTCTGACCCTTAGGGCTGTGAAACGGTTGTTCGTTTGAGTATAGAGACACTTCATTTCCCGACTAACCATTACGCTGGCAGTAAAATTTTGCCTTCCGAGACATACCGTATTGGCATTTACTATTCGTTATGATTACTTGGTTGAAACAACCGAACTACAGTAACTTAGTTTGCCCCCGCCAACTTACTGTGCAAGGGGATCTGGATTCAAGTCCTGAGTAAGGCATGATTGCAGTTTGTGTGTGTTGATGCAGCCAGTCTTCGTCGACTGAAAATTAGTCGTCGTTGCAGCTATTCAGCACAACTCAGTGTCACGATAAAATATAAAATAATTTCGACCATACTCAAAATAAACAAATAATACTATAATCTGCTATCTGCACTACGTATTAGATTCAATACAAGGGGATTTAGTTCACTTAAATTATTTGTAAGTTGTTTCCCGTTACTACAGCCAAATAAAAAAAGCTAGTATTTTTAAATGCAATTTATTCGAAATATTCACCGGCCTGTTTTTATACCTTTATTTCAGATACTGCGGTTTATTATTTTAATTCTTTTGCATTTATGTAATTACAAATATCAGTTACAAGCAATAAACAAAATCTTCTTTATAAAATAAATACTATGAAGTATGTAAGTTACCTGCGTTCTTTTACTTCAGTGCCATTATGTCGATTTTCACGAACATTAACGTTAAATCTAGAGTAATAACTTTTGTTTAGGCTTGGCTTGTGTTACATTTACAGAAAACAATGAACAAAACAATAGATGTTTAACACCATGAATTTCAGCAAGACAGAACAAAGCGAAGTTATTGAACGGCCGAAAATTTATAATTACTACTTGCAGCAAGTTCAAGATAGCATGCAGTTTACTGTATAGTAAGATTAGTAACTATCAAGCAGGTTATGAAGTACTATAAGCTACAGCTTTAACATATTATCCTATATGCAGAGTATCTTTAAGTAGTAATACCAGTTGCTAATAATTTTTTTTTATTTATCGTATGGTATTACAAGCAAATAAAGGTAGGCTTACAGAGGTAAAGCCATAAACTACACGAAAGTATGAACGAAATATAAAAGAAGAAACAAGTAATTTCCACAAACCGTATACACATGAATGAAATTGAAAGTCAATATCAAGATGTTCATTCCATTCCAGTGTCGGTTCAGATGTCACCAGGAAGTCAGTCCAGTTTCCCTCATACCGCAACAGACATTTGCTGAGAAGATGCTGGATGGACTGTCTCGGTACTCCACTGTTACTGTTCTGTGATGTTTTTTTCTCTATTTGTATAGTGAATCTGCGCACATCTCATACCATATACCAGTTTAAACACTCAGTCTTTATCACTTCCCCCTTACATGAATTTTTCAGGTTCAGATTACATGTTGAAACTTACCAGCGTTAGGAAAGTTTCTTGTGAACTAAAATACTGTATTTTGTTTTATTTAAAAATGTTTACCTGCACTTTTTTCTAGCAGTATGACACAAAATATAGCTAATGCTAAAAAAACGTTTTGCATTTCAAGATTTATTTTAATTGTTTAGAAAAAATTTTTAAATGGGCATACTAAGTATTACTACTTGTTAACAATATTATCTGTAAGCATTATGTCAGAGTTACTCATTACTTTACCTTGCTGTCTTGGTCTGAAAATTTTATTAGCATAAATACTGTCACGTTGCTAAATTTTTAGTTTAATTATTGCCGGCGAGTGGCGCCAAATATTGTTTAATTTTGAGAACCAGGAAGAGTGTGTGTGTCGTCTGCTTGTAGTAGAGTTTCGTCAGAAGCGGGCCACTGCTGACTGATTGTTGCGACATGCGGCTGGGGTTGCAGACCTGTCGTCGTTGTTGTGATAGTTGGCAGTCGTGGGCGCGCTTGGCTTGACTGTGGTTGCAAAATTCTGGGATTCTTCCGGGGTGAACACTCCAGTGATGTGCCAACTATAGGCGAGTTTCGCTGACGCGGTGTCGCGCCGCGTTTTAAGGCGTCGGTCGCCTAGTAGCGCGGTCATTGTCGTCTTGATAGTTGACGGAGTGAGACCATTCCAGTGAGTCGACTTCAGAGAGCGTCCTTCTAAGCGTCAAGGTCAGTAAGTCACTGCTGGGCGGGGCTCCTGCCCCACGCTACTATCTAGTTAAGTCTTAGTCGGTTCTCAAGTTTGTTAAGCCGCAAGGGTATTTATTTTTAACATAAAGCCTTAGTTCGGGAACACCAGAACGCGGACCAGTCCACAGACCTTTCATCTGCACTGTAGTATGAAAATTTTTTGTTTTATTTTGTTTAAATTTTAACGTCGGGTGTATATTTGATACTGGTTTTAAAATAATCAGAGGTAAAACTTGTTGTTCCTTCAGATCTTTATGTACTATTAATTTTTATTAATGTAACGTACATTTGAAACCGAAGTTCCTACTACGCTGTAAATTTATTTTATACTTTTATTAATCGTTACCGTTTGATAACTAATTATATTGTTTACTAGATTGTCCCCCGAATGTTCTACTGATTGTTTCCTTTGGAAACGCTGGTGAACTTAGTTAAGTTGTATTAAGTATAAAAAATTTCCGTATCCCCACTTCCTGTAGAGGGAGATAGCTAATATCCGTATCCAGAGTAACTGTAATAAATCATCTAGCAGTTTTCAGAGTTCTTTCAGATGTTTTATTAATGCTATTTTGAAGTAATTTGTTTTTGCCAATCAAGTTTGGCTCTACATCTGTGTTGTTTACGTTTCTCCCATAATTTTCGTGGTTTCACATTAATTTGTACCCAGTACTTTTAACGTAACGACGAGACAATATTTCAACAGGAATGCACCACTATTGCAAAATATTTTTTAATATTTGGGTTCTTCACGAATCTACTAACGGTCGAAAACATTTTCAATTCAATGATCGAAACTACTTTTCAAGAATGTGTTCTGCACATTTTCAAACCAAAGTTACACACGTTAAATAAAGTCAACAAGTTTTCCAGGATCAGTATAGAGGAATTAAAAATGTACGTTCCTATGCAGTGTTTCTGACAACTTAATGAGCAAACGTTTTTTTTTCTCGTTGTTCATTTCAGAATCCTGCTGCATGTACCGAGGCTGTGCAGTTGTGAAAAATTATCTGTTTCGTATAACTTCAGTGAAATTTGACAGTTCCGAAAGTGGGTAACTGTTAACATTATATTATGCCAGTCGCAATACCACATGAAATTTAATGAACATACAGTGTAGCTGGCATCTCAGTTTATTCATTTTCAAAACTAAAAATTTCCACTGACATTGCATTAAGCTTATATACTCATAAAACCAGAGCCCTCATAAACCTTTAAAATTTATCGACTTTATACAAAACATATAATAACACCCGCTTACCTTGTATCTATTCATAACACGTTACTGGATGACCGTATCAGTTAGTCTCAATAATATATGTTTTATAAAGCCTTTGGTAATCACGAAGTCCATAATTACAATACCTACGTGCTCCTTGATGGGTAAATGTGATTATAATCTCATTAAATTGCAAGTGGCATTAGTAATGCAGCATTTTATAAAGTTTTATCTTACTGAAGTAATAATCTGTCACAAAATTACTTTTGGATGTGTATGCAAACACAAATCTTACAAACACGAGTTGTGCCCTTTAAATTATTACAATTTTTTGACCAGCTGTTTAACAATATACGGTGGTGTCTTGCAATGTGCTTTAGCGTAGAAAAAATTAATTCTGTATTTGCGAATTTACATATTTATGTGTAGGTGTGTGTGCGTTTCGTGTGTGTAATGTTTTCACCAGCTAAAACAGTTTTTCACATTAATTTTCGTATAATTTATTTCATTTAACTTTGTTTCACAACTGTTTTTAATGTCACATGAGAGAATGTTTACAAGAAGATTTCCATAAAAAACAGTTTCAGACAAATGTATTAATTTTCTTAACTGCGAAAATGTAGTATTTTTAATAATATTTCTGCGTACTCAAACAGAACTGTAGTACCGATGCAATATGTACTATCTCAAACCATTGTAAATACTTTGAAATTAGCAAATATTTTCCATACTTACAAACATATTGCGTCAGCTCTTCAAGGGGAGGTATTAAAGAGAAGCCTAGTTGTAGAACATAATGAAAATATTCACTCGCAGCTGGTATAGAGAGTAAGACAGAAACGTTGACTTAGTTGATTGTGGTTCGCGTATATGAAACTATATCCGTGGAATGTAAAGTAAAGATTGTTAGAAGCAAGATGACTGTCGTAAAGTTAGCAATGAAGCTCAGTGAAGAACAGACGGAAATATACCGGTTTCGACTTTTATGCACTTAAAACAGATAATTCTCTTCTTTACGGCGATACGTGGCTCTAAACGTATGATAAATGCGCGTTTAAACTCAAAAATAAACGAATTGCCCTAAGTTTCATTTTCTTCTCAGTGTTTATCCTCTTTCTCTGCCAGCCGTTGTTATTATTTTAACACTACCTTATCTTGCATTGGCAAGTTTTATCGGGTGGAGCTCATAAAACCCACTGCGACGTAGATTCATGTTTCAGTTCCTTGCAATGTTTTTTAAATCCTGTGTTGACTTGTAATATTCATAACTGTAACTGCAGTTGGACTTTCTTATTCTGTGCTTCTATTCGTTATTAGAGCTATATCAGGCACGTGACCGAAAACGTTTCAATATAACTATCTTATTTTTATATCTTAGTTAACACATCTACAACGAAAATTTAACGAGAACAATTAACCAAATTTCTGAACTTTAGTTCTATTCATTGTTTAGACTCTGTGATATATTTATAATTTAAGATTTTAGCATATATTAATGAGGATTTTATGGATGAGTGGCGGAATATAAGAATACTGATAGCGCACAGACTTAAGAATATTAGAAAATACATTAGAGCCAATAAAGATACGGTCTTACTGATCGACCCAACACTATACCATACATTAAAATTAATCCAGCTGTTCCGTACCAACATCAACTGAAAGGTATTTATTCGAAACAATTTTGTCATCAAAACTGGCCCGTTCAAGAATTACAAAAGAATTACAGAAAATGAACCTCAAAATATTCATGAAAGCTCTCAATAAATATTTGGTGCATGGTAGGAGTTAGGATAATTGCTTGAACATTACGAAGTATTAAATTGTACGAAACAACAATTCATTATCATATATAAAATCTGACATGCTGTGTGGCACAAACATGTGGCTTTAAGGTTACGTAGCTTTACTAGTGCTTTCGCCCGAGAATCAACGTAAGACGAGTTACCTATGTCTACTGGAAACTTGAAGTCCTATCGGAGTAAATCTTCTATCTCGAAACCTCCGATTCAGACATATGCTTCGTATTGAAATCCTCCTGGACAAGCCAGCATACTCCCACCCTTCCTTCTACAGCGAAGTCGGAGGAACAGGACCACGGCCCCTCGGTCCAGAACAGTTCTTCCCTCGACACGTCCAGATCCCTCCGAAGTTCATAAAACAGTCCCTTTTTATGACTCTCTCTGTATCTATGCCCAGTTTCCTCGCGCTAATACACAGAGGTTCTAACCTTCTCTTAGCACAGTTCAAATGTTCTCTATGCACCAATCCTACACTGCACTGCTCTGAATAATTCTCTGAACACTAATTTATCCTAAACTTTAAATACCGTCATAAATATTAAAATGAATTTAAGACGAACGGCCCAAAAAATACAAATACTGATTAAAACGTAAAGATTATTCAACTGGGTTTTAATGTTCAGTAACCGTAACATAGAGAAAACCTATGTTACAGATAATCCCGGTCCAAATGTAGAATAGGTTCGAAACCCGTCTGTACATCGAATACCCATCTGAAACTTTAAAACACCACATTAACATATGCAAACTTGATTATCGTTTCAACACATAAGAATTCCTTTGGCTCTCATTCTTCAACAAACAATAACATAAAAATATCATTTTTAAAACACTGAATAAAATAATCAGTTCTCATTCATCTACAGCAGCAAGTTCATGGAATAAGTGGAAATCTCCTACTAATATTACACCAAGGTTCCCCAGTAGCTCTGTTACGGTGAAAAGTTCCATCATACCCCTAAATCAAAGCATTGTTGTAGATAACCTGCAGTACATACCTGCCCACCACATCACATACATGTCAGGCTGGCGTCATCCCGTCCGCTATCGCTGCAAAACCTCTATGGTCGACACGAGAGCTTTTCCCAAACTCGGAATGTTTCTCTTAGCTCACACGACACACCACAAACATCAGTTTCTAAGTTCAAATAACCGTTCTTTACCACTTGCAGGTATTACAGAAGTCATGACAGTTCATAGTACTTTCTGCCAATCACTGACGTCATACACTCGGCGTTGCTAAAGGTGTACCACACAACTAGCCGTCAAAACCCATGCACTAAACACGTAACTAGTTTTTTTAAAGTAAAACTGTGTATTTACAGGAATTCAAAAGTGCAGAAAATGTGTTCTTCACTGTTTGTGTAATCATATTATTAAGATCCAAGTGAAGATTCGAGAAAATAAACCTATCAATCATACATGAAAGTCATCAGTAGACATAAGACTAAAGAAGACAAAAAAAAAACACACAAATCCTACCGCACAAAATCGTATACATGTAGTCATAGATTCAAATACACAGATTCGCAATTTGCTTTCGTTGAAACTGAAATACTAGCAAAATGTTCGAACACAATAAATATATCAACGGCAGACAAACTTTACAGCTGCTTATCAGGTTATTCTCCATACTGTATATTGCGTTGCAATATAATCTTCTATACATAAACGCTGGAAATTCTCTTCAGCTAGCTGTCAGCGGTGACTCTAGCTCTGCCAAATCGTGATGTGCCGCAAAACGTCCAAACGACGCAAGAGATATAAGACCCTCTTCTCGAACAACATTCAAGGTAAAATAAGCATTCAGGCTCCAGGCAATACCACCTCTACACCCATATATAGGCATCGCATCACAACTGTAGCAATCTCAAAAACCACGTTCAATCCGACGTCATCATATACAGAAGTATAATCAAGACTATTCTTCTCGTGTTGTGCAAATCACATCGTGTAATTAAAATCTTCACTAAATAGTCTTCGTCTGCGACGTAATGACGTAGCTGCGTGATATTATATCTGCCTTTGATTTCTCTATTATCTAGTGTCTCTAGCTCATATCAGTTGTGTCTAATTATTTTTCTAACTCTGTAAGCCTCTTCGTACAGTAAGAACAGAATCATATGTTGGATGAGTCCTCACCAACGCTAAATCTCCAACTTGAAAACAGTGAGTTTTTTATTTCTTCATGTATCTTAACCTTGTTTTAGCCGTCGCTATCATGCAGCTCTTGACTAATCTCTGGATCTCTTCTCTTACATTCACATATTCAAGTTCTCGACTGTCCAACTTCGGTAAAATTTCACTAAATCATTTAGCACTTTGCAAGAATAATTCAAACACAGGTTTACTAGTTTCAATGAAATTCTAAAAAAAAAAAAAAAAAAATAATAAAAAATAAAAAATAAAATAAAATAAAAGTTTCCTAATGTATATCGTGGTATCAAGAAATATTTAAATTGACACCATTTTGAAAATATGAACGCGGCATGAACACAATGGATAAAATCCAAGTCAGCTTACTGAATACTATATGTGTCCACAAGTTCAAACGTTTTTAACGGATACACACAAACACCAAGGTGATCTCAAAAACCTACTTTATTCTTCGGAAAGTACGTTAAAAAGACAACAGCTGTAGTAAGAGGTATCAGGTAATGTTAAAATGGGCCTGCAAATTACTGTCCAGTGTGTGTTATTTAAAAATAGTGGCATATTTGTATTAGCCTGTCTACAATAATATTTCGGCTGGGAGGTAACGTCAAAGTATAGGCCTACGCTAAATAGAAAGGGCATATAGAACTGAATATCTTTATCTCTTGTAAATATACTTATATACAGTTTAACTAAAATGTTGTGTTACGCCGCTCGAGGGTGGGTACTAGGCATTTGAACAACAATTGGTAGTAAACATTGGGGTGGATATGAATAATAACGTTGCTACTGAGGTCTGCTTCACGAAGGTACAAGACTTGTAAGTAACAATTGTAAAATTTAAGCACTTGTAATCATAATTTGTAAGTAACAAACGTTGCACATAGATTTCCAAGACTTGTCAATGGCAAGTGAAATATTTACTTGTTGGGGACACGTGAACTTGGAACATGTATAAGTAACAAGTCTTGTGTTAGCCCACCTGTAAGTGGTAACATAACCTTGCAATTGCAGTTTATTCTCTGCCTGAAGGCTCTCTTGCGTCTTTACATTTCCTCTGCTAATTCAAGAGGCGCGGTGGCCGAATGGTCACACCATTCGTCTCCCACGAAGGCGAACCGAGTTCGATACCCGGCTGTGTCAGTCCTCTGATATCCGCATATGGGAATTGTGCCGGACGCTGCCGTTCGTCGGCGGGTTTTTTTTTTTTGGATATCCCGTTTTTCCCACCCTTTCATTCCGGCGCTGCTCCACACTAACATAATGTCACCCCTCCCCAGCGCTGAAGACCTCGATAAGCGCTGACAAAAACATCTCACTCACTCTACTAGTTCAACATCACAAGTGGAATAAAAGTAACTAAACATTACACTTTAAAGCTGCCTACTTATAATCTGAAACTTGTAAAGAATATTGTTAACAGCAATTGTCTGCGGCAAGTTTGTTTCTAAACTTGTCCACTTGTTCGCAATATGCAATTTGCGTGTAAACTTGTCAAAATTCACTTGTAATTACAAGTGTCGACTCGCTCGTTTATGAAACACAATGTTGTTTGATTTATAGTAAACTTGTAGGAATTTACTTTATATAAACAAACTTGTAACAATTGTGAAATGGTCCCTGGTCGTTCAAGAGTGATGGCTGCGTGCGTGTGAATGTATCAGTTGAGGTACAATTTGTGAGATAACCAATGAGCATCCCTTCCGTTGCGTTTCATTTCGTCATAGCTCAGGGCGCTGCCTACCTCGAAACCCTGGCGGAGAAAGAATAAGGTTTTCTTTACATGATAAATTATTTTCAATGGTATTTGGTCACCTTTTCTGTTATTGCTTCCGGACGAAAACCATTTTCTGCGCCGAGAAAAGGAGAACATTGCTACGTAAATAAAATTGCAGAAATGAAATTATGAACAACCATTTTCGCGTGTTTTTTGTGTGTAAAAATGTTTTTTGGCCTCAATTTTCATGGTATCGAATAAACAGCGAACACGATCCATAGCAATGTACGCGGCACCGGCACGAACAAAAAATCAGTGGTGGCATATATGTAACTTCAACCGTTACTGAACCAGGTGGAAAATAATTTAACCCGTAAAACACTATGCTTGCTCCCGCCGTGGCTTCAAGGTAGTCAGCGCCCTTAACTAGAATTCGGGAGATCTTACGTTTATTCCCGTTTCTAGCCAGCCTGAGTTTCCCGAAATTGCCCCAGAAAAATTCTATGACGATTCCCTTGGTTGATATCTCTTCTAGTTTTTGTCTTCGTGTAAAACTGTGTGTACCAGTCATTAGATAATGATCTCGCCTTCAACGAGAGGTAAAGCCCCATTATCTTGCCGCATTTTGCGATAAATGAGCAGAATATCAATGAGTTCTTGAAATGTGTGCTCCATTGTGGTAGTGCAAACAATGGGTTTAACAGAATGACAAACAACAGTCTGACCTTTCTTGATATGGAGGTGTAACAGAAAGAAGCGAAGTCATATTGTATGCAATATTTCTGTCGGCTCGTGCTACACTGTCATTTCAACTGACACATCAACCGCCCCCTTTCGTTTTCTTTTAGCACTTGTTGATTAGTTAATAATGGCTGTTAGTCACTGGTCGACCATACTCCGTCCGATTGGTGGGGTCAAACCAGGCACCTACAGTCCTATCAGTAGGGACCCTGTTTTTTCGCGAAAAGAATTTTGCCCTGTTTGTTTCAGTACCTTACGTGCACATCTACAATTATGCTACATGGTTGTTGGTAGCGTGTCTGTGTGAAGAGCCGTATCTCATTTGACTGAGCCAATTACAAACACTTTCCTGCAACACCACACATCTGTGAATTTCCGGTAGAATCTCAAGGCTCGTGACAGTTAAAATATCCCATTGCTGACCACGAAGCAGAACTGCAGGTGTGCACGTAAGGCAAGGAAACAAAGTGAGGCAAAATTATTTTCGCGAAAAACAGGGGTCCCTCCCTACCTATCAGTTTTAGATCACTATAACGCGAAATTTTTAATCAACCCCTTATAACTTTACAAAATAACGGCGTAGATAGGGCCATGAACTTTTCGTGAAAAGAGTTTTGCCTTAGTTTGTTTCAATGCCTTACGTTCACTTCTGCAGATCTGCTTCATGGTCAGTGATTGGATGTTTTAGCAATCACGTGACTCGGGGTTCTACCCACAAATTACGGACGTGTGGTGTTGCTATAACCTTATTATGATTGGCACAGTCAAATGGGAGACGTCACTCCACGAAGACACATCGCCAATAACTATGAGTCAGAGCTGCGGATGTGCACGTAAGGCACTGAAGCAAACTGCGGCTAAATTCTTTTCGAGAAATATTCATGGCCCTATGCATAGATATTCCGTCAAGGTGGATCTTCACAGTCAACCTGTGGAGCTCTGTTGCTAGGTGAATGGGTTTTCACTACCCACCGCCGCGCTTGGAAGGAGCGTATCTCTTTCTGTCAGTGATATTCAACTACCCTGTCAACAAACTAAAGAGGCTGCACGATCCGATTATCAGATCATAAAATCGTTCTGAACGGAGGAAGTGGCAGCTCCTCCGCATAAGATCTGAATATTATTTCCTGGTAAGCCTACGTGATCAGGAACAGGATGGCCGTTACTGTATGCGCGGCAGAGATGCAAAAAAAAAATGCTTGTCAGTTACTTTCCGATGCAATAAGAATGTAGTTGCAGTCCATCTAAATAGTCAAACACGTAGTGCGCATGTGTATGCTCAGACACTATGTTCTTGTAAAAGATTTTTCATTTTAACGAGAGGGATAGTTGTAAGTGACAGTGTCATTAAGTGCATAACAGTAACTGCATTGGAAGGTACACATTTTGTTTCATGAGTTGTGAAAACAAAAACACCGTCGAGACTGCTTAGCAGAAACAGCAAAATACACACAAATTCAGTCTGAAATCATGCAGACACTAGTATGTAACATATCACCAACTGCACTTACTAATTTTATTATTCAGACAGATAATAATGGTTCATCGAGTTTGGTGATACACCGTACCTTTCAGAATGCTGTTATTTTTTTTAAGTTAGCTGCTGTTCTGTTAGGCAGACATTACAATATAACAATAAAAATGAGAAATCTTGTACAAGGAAACAAAATAAACAGAATGAAAATAAAGTAAACCATTACTGTTAAAGCATTCATTCTGCCAACACAGTAGTCTAACTCAAATTATAACCCCATTTCGGTAATTGGACACTAAGATAGGAAAGGATATCAGCCGGCCACTGAAATAAGGGAAACTATTATCGCTTTTATTAAAGTGTTTGTTACCACTTGAAGTCCAACAGAAAAAAAATACTACTACGAAATCACTACGCACTACACCATCTTAATTGCTCCGTGCATAGGTGTGATATAATTTTTGACGTACGTCATAGTTCGCACGCAAAGCATCCTTTTTTTTTTTGTTTCTCTCCTAAAGATAAAAACTGCTCCGCACAATAACTAGAGATGATGGTGTATCGCGGGAAAACTTGACTGTTTGCTGGGCTTCAATGAACGTCCAGCTAACCAGAAGATTACTGGCTTTCGCTTGTACGTTGAGTTGTTGCCCTATTTGACTGAACCGATAAGAATCCTGCTATTGTAATATTTGATGCCTGTTACTGGTCCGCAGACAGCTACGTTGTGCCAGACGTTCATCACCCAAGAATACGTCTTGTAATCAACTACAGTGTTTTCAAGGGTATGCTGGCACAAAACATTTTCGCGATATAACTAGAGCCACGATTTTATGGTGAAAAGATTTTTGCAACATTTGGTTTCGATGCGTCATGTGCACACCTGCAGCTCTGCTATATCGTCTGTGATTGGATGATTTTACTCTCATTGGCCTTGACAAATTAGAGACGTACATACTCACAAAAATCTTATTCTTATTGGTGCAGTCAAATGAGAAACGTGTCTGAACATAGACACGCTGCCAATAACCTTGAAACAGAACTGCCGATGTGCACGAGAGACACTGAAACAAAGTGAGGCAAAAATCTTTTCGCGACAAAATCGTGGCCCTAGAT
>PNEQ01090289.1:31790-137150 GCA_003012365.1 Medauroidea extradentata
AGAAGTGAAATAGTCGGCAGGAAGGCGAACTCAGTCACACACGCCAGCAAAATGGCTTCCCTGGCCAGCAACATGGCGGAAACACCTACTGCCAATCAGCGTGAGGCAGCTGCTCTGCTAGTCGGCAGCCAGGCCAATAGGAAACCTGTAGTAACATGCAGGAGCCAAACAGACACGGGGCTGGAGTCTACAGCCTCGGTCAGCCAATAAGCGGCCAAGTTCGCCCGTATCAAACGAGCCGCCACGTCATTTCACGTCTGTATTACTATTTAGTCTGTGATATAACATACTCTCTAGCAATGACGTCACTTGAGGCCCGTGTAATTAACAAACATTTGAAAGAGAACCTTTCGGACGCTAACATTATTGCAATATCTAAACAAGGAAAAACTAAAATCGACTTAGTGCAAGTGAAAATGTTATCTCGTACATGTCCTATCAGGCAATTTCAATTTTCGCAACTTTCATCGCAATAGTTTGTCTAATAATTACGTTTCACCACGTTATTACTTCGTATCGTATTTCCTTGTAGTGTTTCTGATAACATAGATACGAGACCATTTGCGTACCTGCTTATTTTCGACTATCGCTGACAGAATGTGGACAAAGGTAAAAGTTGGAACCATGCGGAAAAAAAACAAGCGGAAAGTAGTTTCCAAGCCTTGTCTACAATGACGTTGTGCAGTTTTTTCTGCCACACACTATTCAGTTTTCTTTTAAGTGTCGCATAGTTTAAATATTAAGTCACGTGAAAGGTGGGCGAGACTTCGTATTTTATACGTCAAAAATTTTTTTTTGTAAAAAGTCGTTTTAAGGTATATGGTAACGTAAATGTCTGTATGTAGTACTGGGTAATATGTTGGCTGCACGCCAACATAAAACCGAAAGAAATTAACATAGTTGACTTATCAAATCAAGAGGCAGGAGAAACTAGGCCAGGAGAGGTCACGATATCAATTTTATAAGTTGTTTTCAAAAGTTACCGGTGTAAGCATTTATCAGTGTTAATACCAGTAGTAAACATCAAGCGCAATTCGTATCGTTTTCGCGTTTTTGCTATCGTTTCTGTTCGTAAATGAAGGCTACAAGAAGGTGGCAATTAACGTACCAGACGGCGTAACTTACTACGCCGTCCTTCAAGTAGACAAGACACACTTGTCTCCAATCGACAGTTCTAGCTTCGCTTCCGACCCGGTGACTTGCAGCTCACGTTTACAGGTAAAAGTGTTGTTTTCCTACACCGAGTAAGTTAAGAAACTCTAACCCAGCGGGAACGAAGCAGAGGTAACTCGACTCACAGGAAGAAAAATTTTGATTCTTTCTCGCACAGTTGATATTCAGCGACATTGTCGATTAAGGCCGTTAGGTTCCATCCAGCTCGTTATTTCATATTTTTGGGAAATTTTGGTGACTTGTTAAACGCTACAAGACGTAAAATTTTCACACAGCTGGAAATTGTTTGCTACGAACAATTTTTCAATTAGTTCGGAAAGCCACAGTTTTGAAGTTTTTGTGCTGCCATTCTGAGAAAAAAACGAACACATTGATGAAACTATGTAGGTAAGAATTCAGCGTCATTGACTATTCTTAGACTATTATTTCCTTACGATGGGTCCTTTTGTCTTTTCATAAGTGTTGAAATCCAATGGAAATGTGGCAAAATATCAGTGTGTTTATTTTAATCGAATTTTCGTTCAGCCTACTGAAATTGTCAACTACGTCTTTAAATTTTGAAATGTGGCCTTCATATATCACAGTATTTTCAGTTCGATAGGTTGGTTAGCTTTTAGCTAGCAGAAACGTCGAAATTGTGACTTTGACAACTTATTGTGCGAAAACTACGCAACCAACGTGAGTTTTACTTCGTATGTGAATTTTTGAAAACATAGAGGCATAGTTTCATGTGTGTGTTATTTTCGTAGGTAAACATACTATGAATAAGTTAAGCGGTTTCGTGTGAAAAAATAATACACGTGACTCGCTGCAACGCCTTCTACGCGTCAGTCGAGAACTCTCTTAATGATTGGAGATACCCGAAATTCGCGTAAAGATTTTTGCTCAAGTAACGTTTCAGTATGTATATACCCTGATATGGAAATTTGTAAGATTAATTTCTCACCAGCATAGTGTTATTTATTTGGCAAAGGACAATTTCCGCCTCTAGTTCTTTGGTGACTGCTTACTTACTTTTTCGTTAAAAGGAAATATTTCGTTTCTTACTAATTAATTTTTGCATTATAGATACCCTTATAATTCATATTCAACACATATAGTTTATTTCTTATAATTCCAATTGTGTGTGTCATATATATATATATATATATATATATATATATATATATATATATATATATATATATAGCCTATATGCGCAAGTGTTAGCGTGTCTTCCTACTTTAGAGCTGGGTATGAAATATAAAAATAAAACCGTTATCCCAGTAATATATAACTATAAGTGTAGGATCTATAATTAAGTTTTATATTTTGTGTGTCTTTCATTTTAAATGAGAATATTTCGAAAAATATAATTAATTTTAAACTAAGAAACCAATTCTTTAGCAGTATTAAACGTTAAAGAATAATTATTTGTAAATATATCCCTAAAACAGTTAAAAGATTTTTCATGCAAACTGTTTGTATCTATTACGGAATGGTATTTAATAGAATATTTCACTAGAACACGTTAACATTTTTTTTTTTGCTAAACGAATTCACAAAGAAAATATCCAAAAAATCTGGCCTACATACGACAACAGTTAATATTGAAGGTAAGTTTTAAAAACGTTTAAGTCTGTTTAACTTAGCTAATCACGATTAAATTGTTGTCTTGTGAAAAACGGTATTCAAATAGATTGACTAATACGGAATCGTTCAAATTTAATGTTATCAAATATGTACGTCACGCGAGAAAATATTAGCACTTTAGCAAGAAATATTATCACTTCTGTTCGAAGCCTTAGTATCGCGAAATAGGGTAGGTTTACCCTATAATGTAAGCATTGGTATTGTTTTATCGTTTTATGAATATTAAGGGCAATGTTCGTACTTTGAAATGACTATGTAAATTTATAACCGTGTTTATTAAGTTTTCAGCATTAACGAATTTTTACAAATAAAAATATACTTATTAATTTATAAAAATATATGTGTAACAAATAAAAACAAAAATGTTACGGACAAATAGTGGTTTATAACGAAGTATAATATAATAATAATAATAATCAATTTTGTATGTACAGCTGTAAAATACTTCCATTGTTATTTCAGAATACTAGTTAGTATCTAATCACATAAACATTTAAAAGAATATTCAGAAAGTATTTTTCATATAATTGAAAAATAAATTGCCTCGACAAATGCAAGTAGACTATAATTAATTACCATCAATGTGTATATAATTCTAGTAAATTATTTTACTGTTACGAAATATTTTACCTGTAATAAACAAAAAAGGAATAAATGTGTTGGTGTGGTATATAATGTGGTGCAGTTTTGGTAGCAGTGATTGTACGAGAGTGTATTCTATGGATCAAGGTTCCCGTATTGCTTGTTGCTCCAGAACACCAGCTCCTCCAGCATGAACAGTAAATGTTGAAGAAGTTTCACGTTATTTTTCTTCCCTTCCTTTGAAGCTACTTTTCATATTGTATACTGACTTACACAATTCCTTACTACTTCCCCTAATATTATCCACATTCCTCTGGTATAAATTTCGTTGCTAAATCCAACGCCGCTTTAATTTTTTATAGATGTGCGTATTACACAGTTTTGTCTGGCACTCCGTACTATAGCCTATCTTTCAACATTCTAAACGTAGGAAAATTTTTATATTGGCAACTTCCGCAACTCAGCTAAGTAGTCTACTGAAACACAGTTTCCCCCTCGACCTGGTTTCTCTTAAGACCTATTTACAATTGCGATGTCCGGAGTTGTGTCCATGGACAAGAATGCGCTCATTGGCGCATGTGACTCTGTGACGTCACATCAGTGTCCGAAGTTACAGTGTCTTAGGACAAGCTTGGTCCTAGGACAAATATTCACCAATTTTAACTTTTGTCCGAAGTTGTGTCCTAAGACAGAAGAAAATTTCAACCATTTTCGTGGGAATTCGTAACTAGGTATAAAATTTAAAAAATTGAAATCAAACACGGAATTAATAGAAGGTTTAAATCAATAGGAGATGGACAAAATATTAATTAATAATAATTTTCGACCAACTTCGGACATAAATGTGAACAGCGAGGGCGAATCTAACCGCGAAGGTCGGATACGTCCATGTCTACTGCCACGGTCAAGTCCGTGGACACGGCCATATGTAAATAGGCCTTTATGGAACCTGAACAATTCCACGTCTTCACTAGGCTTATGTTCAAAATGGTTACCAAGTGATGTTAGAACTTCCGCTGACCCCACTTCGGGGCGATCAGCGATGTTACCAGTCCTGTATTTTAGAATCCGCAAATGTGTAAATAATTGCTCGTTGTTAATGGTCCTTTGTCACTTTATTTCCGAGAAAATAAAACTTAATTATCCAAATAAGTCTTCCATAAGTCTCGTCCCGGCACGAACTCGCCGAACGTTGACATCCTCATGTCTCTCGTCAACATCTGGATACTGCTTTGTTATTATTTGATATTTCTTTTTCCGTTTTACTCGTCGCCACTATTGTATCTATTACTTTTACTTTAATGCCTCATTAATTAGTACACACATTTTCCAAGTTCTCACTGTTCTACACCTTGATCCATAGAATACACTATCATACAATCTCTGGTACCAAAACCTCACTACAACATTACTATGGTCAGTTTAGGATACATGTTTTAGCTGATTTTTTATTATTTTTATTTTTTAGTATCGGCGGAGTTTCTTTCTATTCCTTGTTAGCATTTGTTTTTTAACATTACAGAAATGTTGTGTTAGGAAAGGTGTTTACGATTTTCTGTTTGTAAAGAAAATGTGTACGTGATTTACGTGAAATTTTTACCTTACACATTTCAAACTTTTCTCTACACTTTAATTTTGCTTCGTTGTAAGTGATAAGCAGCATGGGAAATTTGATTGAAGTTAATTATTAACAAAGAAATATAAATGTGCTTTTTAACACATTATCTCTATGTTTAATTATTTGCTTACATTCCTTTCAGAATGAAATCATTCTGCGAAGAGGAGGTTGTGTGTCTGAATGAAGACGTAAAACAAAGGTTCGTGCTGACACTTAAAAGATTCCTACAATCTTAAGTAAGGTTTTCAGACGGAACCGAATGCATTAATCAAATTTCAAGAATTTTCATGATTAATTCACAACAATTCGCCAAATTCAATAATATCTCTATTTTTCTTCAAATTGCAAATGCTATCATTTATAAACCAGTAGTACTAATCAAACTTCAAGAGGTGTTTTAACAATTCCACTAAATCTAGAGCTTCCAAGCAAATCTGGAAAAGGAAATTGTTGAAATTCGGTTGAAATAAACTGGCCTGTGCGTTGGATTCCGCCTATATTAATTGCTGGCTTAGTCGGCTTCTTCAATATAGAACTTGTACAAATATTTATCTGAATTTTGGCACCACGGATAAACAAATAATAACATTAATTGATCATTCCCTTTCACCACATATATGTAACAGTTTAAAAATAAAACAAATGTTATAATTGCACTATGAACAATACAATTAATTTATAACGAAGATATAGAAAACAAATTTCAATATACAACCAACCGAGACAAACGCTGGGTTTAGAAATTAGGTATTACGAATAGAATAATAATTCTTCACGTGGCTGCTATCTGTCTTTCATCTCAATCCTGCCTTTGGATGTTAGGACAACTAGGTTTTCAGTCATTATTTTTAATTACTTTTTTTTCAAACATTTTTCACAAAACGTTTTCTGAAAATTTAATTTTGTTTCCCATCTAGAATCCGAATAGCGTTACGTGCTAAATTTGTTTTAAATAATTGAAATTCTGAAACAACGCACTTGTAATCACATTCAGAAGTGGTGTAAACTAATATGCGTTGTTTAACTCTTGAGCACTGACTCAAATTTTACACTATAAGTATACCAAAAATTGTCATTAATGTTTTATAAAAAATTACTTTTTAAATTAGTAAAAAATGTGTGTTTGTGAAACTATGTAAAAATAAAGGCAAAATATTAATCATTAACTTTTTCCACAGCATAAGCTAAGTATAAGCAATTAAACGTTTGTAAAATATTAGCATCATATGTGCTACTGAATTATATGGTTAAAGAATGAAAAATAATTTAAATAAAAAACTTTACTAACCACGTCTGTAAAACTGACTAAAATGTAAGTATAAAATCATTTCTCCTTACCCCACGCAGATTTATAAACATATACAGAATCCTAACCTTATACAGGTTGTCCAGAAAATTTATGATAGGGAATTTTTAATAGCTATGAAAATGCTTGTAAGATTTAAAACGAAACATGTGTGACATGTGTATTAGAGAATAGTTAGGAGTGTAGTCAGTAGCAGTCGTTGAGAAAACTCACACAAAATGATTAAATTATTTTTTAAAGGCATATCTCGATACGAATTAAAACACAAAATGATATCGTACTAGAAAGAACAAAAATGTATAAAGTTATATCACAGAGAAGTTACTCAACAATCGAGACAAGGCGAAGTTAAGATCTACATAACTAGCGGGTCTAATTTGCAGTGTATTTATTTATTTATTTTATTCTTTTCAAAAATAGTGATTAAAATGCCAGTGAAGAATCTAATTGGTATGAAAGAGAAGAAGTTGAGAGCTTTAGCTATAAGTTGGCAACAAAAAACATACAAAAAGGCTAATGTATGATATAGGAAGACGACACAAAAAACCAAAACAACAGAACATGTTTGGTAAACACTCACAACATTTTAAAATAGAAATATACTTACTGCAAGCAACTCAGACATCAAGGATAGTAAAATAATCGCCATTTAACGTCAGCAGTAGTAAAGTATTGAACTAAATAATATATGGATTCATTTCTTTAAAAAAAGAAACTAACAGAAAAAGATACAAATTAATTTGGAGCAAAAATGTTAAGAAAGAAACTCCGGAAATAAGAATGTTGTTGCCGTGGTTGTTTTGAGGAGCACACTGCTTCCCCCCTTACCCCTTCCAAGAAGACAGGATTCAATTTGAACAATGTACAGAAGGGTCGTATGAGAAGCGTAAGGGACTTTCACTTGCGATGTATGGTAAGCAATGGCACATGCGCTGTGTTACCATCTGGTGGCATATTCTTACTCTGCACAATGCGCGACCGTATCTATACATTAGTACTCTAAGTATTCATTTTGGGTGGTATAGAAATTCCATACATCGTTGTAAAGGTCAGTACCACGTTTGCTGATTATGTAATGCTTTTCTACAGTGTACAATAAAAATGCTGACCATAAACTGCAAAATTTTGCTCTGATTTACTCGCATAAAATTGTTTTATTTAGATCATACTTGGTATTTTATAGCGCCTGCTTTATCATTAGACAAGATGTTTAAAAGACTAAACAACCTTTATTTTTATTAAATGGTTATAGTCCGATTTTAGTTGATTTTATTCATAAAGAAGAACTCTAAAAGTAGAGTATCACAATGTTGTGTAATATATGTTAGAGAAAAAAAACATGTAAAAGGCATTTATCTTAATCAACAATAAAATTATTTACCGTATTTAGGTGCAAGTGATTTATTTGGATAGACAATGTCTAAATATTTTCCATTTCACGGCTTTGAATGGATTAACTATCCGTAATTTAAAAATGGCTCTCTGTCAGAAAATATATATTATATTCAAAGAATGATTTATATCATGGCTTTATTATAAAAGTTGATTTATAATATTTTTTGCAAACTACAGATACATTTATAAAGACTTCCAATTTTGCTACGATAGCAAGCCAGTTCCAGAAACAAATAATTCACAATAGTTAGTATGTTTTACCAACAAAAATTTGTTATTCACTATCGATATTTTAATGTAGCCTCAGTAATGGACTGAAACAGACCAAAATACAGAGAAATTAAAATTTCAACAGTTTGATTGGCTGAAGAAGGATTTTGCTAAAAATGGCTTTGAAAAGGATTTTGTAAACCATTCGGTTTACGGTAATGCATAGAAAAATTAAGGGATTTATTTCATATACAATTAGAATAGAATGAAATTTTTACGAAAATTTAGTAACTGAACCAAATGTAAAAACTTACGCCTGTACACGCGCTTATATTTACCAAACATTTTTAACGTGGCAATTTTAGATTTATCGAAAGAGTTTATGAAACGATTTTCAGTGTAAAACGATGGAAACAAGTATGGGGGTGTTGTTGATTAATGTCAGCAAGATAACGACGGGTTAATTTATGATGTAAAAGAAAATAATTATATGAAAACGTGTGGTTAACGGTAGATTATTTTTACACTTCCGATTATAAAAAAACAGCACCTATATGGCTAACCTTATTAAATGCGACAAATTTTAGGTGAAATAAAATACGAACATTATGGGAAACTGAATGATTCTTTCTGGGTAAAATGTATTCATGCAAGGTTGGCGCAGAAAATCCAAAATAAAAACAACGTTAATAATGTGTAACTAAACTGAGAATTACACATTTGAGGACTTTTAAGAGGCGGTACACCTCAGTTTTCGACATCTTTTTTTTTTACTTTTATACTTAAACTAGATATTTATCTTATTTTAGACATAAGTTGTAACTAAATCTTCCTCTTAGGAAATTTTTGTATCGCTTATAGTTATTGCGTATTGAGTTGTAAATGCCAAAATTTGCACTTTACGGTTTTCTGCACGCCACTAAAACCAACTGACATACCAAACCGAAACAATTCACAGTTGCAGGCTGTGATTTGACACATATAAAAACAAAAAATATATAGTTATGTATTATAAAAAATTTTTTTGACATTTTTAAATTCGCATTTCGAAATTCAGAATTTTTTTATTAATTACAGAAATATTTTTTGCTGACCGAAATCTCTCACTTACTTACTCAAATTGACCTCAAGGGGTAGTCATTATTTAAATTTGAGCTAACCACAGAAATTATAATTTTAACCAGCTTGGCATTATAATTTCTGTATGAAAACTAACAAAGCAATACTTTATCATTGCAAATGACTTCATGTGGAAGTTTCTTATCTGCAGGAAGGTTTTTTTTGGAACAGAAATATTTTTTGTCAGCACGAAAATTCTTTTATCCTATTATTTCTTAAATTTTTAACCTTATTTAAAAATTTTTTACTAAATAATATTTATGTTCTAGGAGTTTAAATTAACTAAATAATTGCAGTTTCTGAAATAATTTGAAAAGATCGAGACAAAATAAAAGAAAAAGGCGATTTTTTTTTTTTTTTTTTTTTTTTTTTTTTTTTTTTTTTTTTTTTTTTTTTTTTTTTTTTTTTTTTTTTTTTTTTTTTTTTTTTTTTTTTTTTTTTTTTTTTTTTTTTTTTTTTTTTTTTTTTTTTTTTTTTTTTTTTTTTTTTTTTTTTTTTTTTTTTTAGTTACGGGTAAATTATTTCTTTATTTTCTTAGATGAATGTGAAGTGTTCATCAGTTGTTTGTGACGATGTGGTTTTAAACATTCAAACTATTACACGCGAATATTTCACTAAAAGAGAACCAAAATATTGACGTATTTGATTTCCCTAAAACTAATTTGAAAGGAATTGAACACTTCGTAGGAGGTAATACGAATTTTTTAATGGATTTATGTACAAGATTATACACATTTATAACGATTTTATGGTGGTATTACAACCGAAAATTTTAAACACATTTGTTCGAAGAGCAGGAGCAAACATGTTGGATGCATGACAACGTATTTAAATAGAAAAATAAATTCTGGCAAATATTGAAAAATCGTTTTAAGACTTCATAAAATCTCAATTTTTTCAAAATACCCGTTGTAATCAATTTTCATTTCACTATCCTTTCTACATTTATCTCAACCATCCTTGCACGAACGCTGAAGCCATCTGACTAAGCTTGATTCTATTGGATGGTAAGTCTGCTCGAACATTCGTCTTCATTTATATAAGCTTTTTATTAATTCAGCGTTATGATACGTCTGTGTAAACGGAATGGAGGAAAAAAAATGCCATTTTGAGAACATCCTCTAGGTAACTTATACATAAATTTCCTAATTCAATTACCTATGGTAACTCGAGAGCTGACCGAGCTTGTGAGTCATTATTTCCTATATATTTCCTGTATAAAGTTGTATACGTGTGCAAATAATAATGGAGTGCATTACTGTGTATCTACTCTGCAAATACTGCAACAGTTTAACCAGGGATACTTCACTTGTGTTCAAAATACTGTTTAAATAATGGCATTTGTATTATTACTCACTTGGGAACAAACAAATTTTTTTTGTGAATTTTTTGTTACTTTACTGCAACAAGTAAGTTAAATGTTTCTTGGTGCGTCGTAAAAGGAGAACTGAATGCTCATGCCATTCATTGCTGAGAGAGATAAACAACTCGCTCTACTCCGCCCCAGGAATGATAAGCATTGGTAGCCACGTCTTTCATTGTCGTGTCGTTCGCCTCTTTGGCGAGTGGGAAGGAAGTCGACAACTGTTGGCTTTGAGAAGAACATGTGGCTTTGCTGAGTTGTAATCAGTGTAAACTGTTTTTCCTTTACATCCATTATTTCTCTTATCTTGTAAGTTAATTCATTTTCAGACTCCAAATAAGTGATACCTGGAACGTCGAAGAAAACACATAAAACAGCTTTCGTAATCAATACATTTTGTTGAAATTATTTTATATTTTTTAAAAAATCTTGGATGTGAATATTTTTACCGCGCTATAGCATTGCAATAATTTTTAGGGGAGTGACGGTTTTACCTCCAGATAAATTTGTAACATAGTAGGCCTACGGTATGAATTTCTTTTACATTTAAATAAAATTTTATAGTTTGCAATTTCATACAGAAAAACACAAGACAAAAGTTGTAACAATATGTATTTTTTTCTCTCAAAGTAAAGGAAACGTTCAGACCTACTTCTTAAAAATCGAATTACTTAGTATTTAGGTGTTATGTTAGGCTTAACTTATCTTAAATAATCTATTTATTCATTCTTTACATTACTTTCGTCGAACATAGAGTTTGTGTTTATAATTGAAAACAACCCAATGATAATATTGTGTTATTGTTTATTTAAGTTATCTAATGCGAATGGTTTCAAAGTCTTAACCTTATATCTAGATTTTATTTTCAGTTATACTGCTTTTAAAGTATTAGTTTTATTACATTTTATAGCTAGCATATTTTAAATGTAAGAGAATTTCAGTGTTCTAATTGAGCTTATTAAGTCGACAGTTTTGCTGGACCGGTTATATAAATCTTTAACTCAATAAGAGAAATAATACTTATGTAATTTATATGCACTGTATACATACTTACATATATTCTTTTACGTTCAGATTAAATTAAATGTGTTCTATTAATATATAATCTGCTCATTCAAACATGGCAATAGAAAATATTTCATCTTCTTTTGTCTTCAAATGTAGTTACACCGCCAACTTTATGATTGAGTTCTTAGTTTAGATATTGTAAGTTGCAGTGCAAATTATTTGGTAGTTTATTACTTCTGTCACATCTGCAATTTTATTTTAATTTTACTTCTTAAACTTTCCTTGCATTTTGATTATAATTCGTAGTTTTGTTTGTCATTCTATACTAAGCCGTTCTTTTAATTTATGGACTTGCCAAGATATAATTTCAAATTCAGTTGCAAAAACATTGTATTTTAATTCACTGCACAGTAAACAGTGGTTGTATTTCTACGAAACAATTTTTGTAAACCAGTTCCCAAAAATCTTTCTGTAAGTTTGCAAAAATATTGAAAACTTTCCAGGAAATTCCTGTAAATATACATATATGTCAGTGTATTGCACATTTTTTTTAATATTTTCAAATTATAACTGTACATTTACTAAGTTTGTATACATTTTACAAAAAATGTCTGTAGTGTCACAAATTGTTTTTGTAAAAGTACAAAATATTTTGCAAAATGTGACACGCTTCGAAGGTTATTTTGTTTCATATGAAACACTACTCTCACAAAAATATATACGACTATTCACCATAGGTATTTGTAAAATTAAGACCACTTTAATGACCTACGAAATTTTTGTTGCAGTGCATAGGCTGATAAATGTTTTGACATTACTTTACTTACTTTTTGTAAAAATACGAATTTTTTTTACAACGCATAATCAAGTTTGTTTTATTTATTTTTTGTTAATGTTTCAGATTCAATGTTCCTAGGTACTGATAATCCATTTCTAATAACACGTTATTTAGCATTTGTAGACAGTACCCGTATCACAAAATTGTGTAGTCACCACTAAATAATTTAGTGTTTACCACAAAAATTATTTCGCAGGGAAAATTTTTCTTTCAGTGTTGTGAAGGTGCCCTTTTACAAAAAAAATAATAAATGGTTTTCCATTTACTTCCAGATTTGTGTGTGTGTCTATATATATATATATATATATATATATATATATATATATATACACGTATATATATATATATATATATATATATATATATGTATGTATATGTGCTGGTGTGGTGAATGGTGTGATATGTGTGTGTGATAGAGAGCGTGAGAGAGAGAGTGTGTGTGTGTTACGCATTTTCAAATTTTATAACCTAAAATTTCTTCAGATCGTGGATGATTCGAATAGACCTATGCTAGAAAATATTGGAGGATCCCGCCAGTCATCTGTCCGTTCAATAAAAGGAAAATACATTTACAGGTATTAATTTTCTTTTCTTTAATACTTTCAGTGGTCAAAAAATGTATATTTTGACTAACAAACACTACGAATGTTAACATTAATCAAGACAAATTTGCTCAAACACTTCCTAAATAAGTTTGAAATTCCATTGACTGATAATTGGCGATTCATTTGGCATTCAATTTCATATTTCTGGTCACAATAATATGATTCCAAGTCAAAACAAATGTATGTTGTTCTAATAGTCTGAATTCACATCTCTTTCATCAACATAATCATACTGCAATGTTAAAGTGAATTTGACTATCTAGAATAAACACTGAATATGATAATATTTATAAAAAATCCCACATTCTTCTAAATTAATAAAAGCTGTTCTTATTTGATGTTATTGATATGTTTTAGTTATTTCTTTGATATTAATAATATTTTTTTTCTTCGTACAATTTATTTTGTAAATATTAAAGACATTTTAGTACAACCAAAATCCATCAAATAAAATGGAGGTAATTTTACACATAAACAACAAGCAAATCATTTAGGGTAAAAAAAGTTTTTTGATAGTCAGTGAGAAAAATTTTTCACGGTCTAAAGAATAGATATGTATAAAGCAGAGTACATATATAATATCGATAAGGATGATAGAAAAAATACCAAGGTTATTAAAGGAGAACTCCCGGTTCCCATTTAGAAATAATAAAAAAAATCTGTAATACTTATGCACGTAAATTTGGTCTTCATTCTCTCATTTTGTGGTCTAAAATGGAATAGTCTAAAAAATTTAAATAAAGGAGGGTGAGGCAATAAAAAAGTTTTGCCTTCAACTCGTAAACAGACCAAATGTAATATTTTTTAAAATGTAATTTGTTTATATTGTGGTTAAATAGAACATGCAAATATGCACACAAAATTACGAAAATCTTAAAGAACATTTAAGCGAAACAGTAATTATTATTTGAGCGCAACACTGAAAACAGATAAATGATTTAGCATATTGTACCTCGACCCCAAAATCACTATTTTAATCTAACATTTTTCTTTTTAAATACTTACCTAATGATTGCGAATGTTATTAGGGATTGTCAGTATAGTACGAAGAAAAAAGGTTCAATAACAATTGTATGAAACTGAAAATAGACATCCAATCTGTGAAAGAAAAAAAATATGTATATTTATATACATACATACATACATACATATATATATACATATATATGATTATAATTCAAATCCACTTAATTTATACGAGTGATTGAAAGAAACATAATATGGTCACATTAAGGGTTTCCGATTTTTGTTAAAAATATTAGGTAACTGTGCAGAATAAAAATTGACTAACGATATTAGTAATTTTCATAAAATTGAATGGCTTGCCGAAATCACTCCAGGTGAATGCTTAAATAGTTCTATAACAAAATCCGTGGCCGACTTCTCTCCCAGCTTCTGTCATTGTACTAAGTTGTGTGTCACCGTGTCTAAAGACCTCACTGTCGACGAGACGCATCTTACCTTCATTAAATTGAGTTTATGTAGAGGCTATTTTTATTTTAATATACTTACTATTATTCTATTTTAATTAACATTCTAAAGTACACAATGATTGCTTTATGTATCCATGAGTTATATGAGTTATCGAAACCTAACAATTTTACATAATTTAAATATGTTTTATTTTCTAAATTTTCTAATTTACATTTTTATTAGGATAGTCAGTTTTAATAATTTTACATTCGTAACCACACTGAACTTTATTTCATCTTCAATGCTCTCTTTCAATTTGTAAGCAGCTACTTCATTAGTTAAAACTATCAGTAAGCAGTGTAAATTTTTTATTCGCTGTCTGTTTTATTCTGCTGACTTTAACAGGGTTCCTGCTGATAGGTCTATGTCTTGTATGGTTGTTTCTTGTAATTTATTTTCCCATTTGTAATTACTAAACAAAAAAATTTTCTTCCGCGTTGTATTTTTTTTTGTTCGATTATATTTTGCAGGAAAGAAAAACGTGACGATGGACTAGGTCCTCGCTGGAAGTTTTGGAAAAGACGGAGGGACATTCTATGCATTTTGTCTTTCTTCGGTTTCGTCAACGTGTCTTTGCTTCGTAACAATCTCAGCATCGCCGTTGTTGCCATGACTTCTCAATATCCAAGAATAATGGCGAATGGAACGATCGTTCAAGTGAGCATTTTTTAAAATCTTTGTATAGTGCTTCTTACTAACAATAAGTTCGGTAGGGTTAATCATTGCTCATTTGTAAAAGTATAAACGTTTACTTACGGTAGTTGTTTTGTGCAAATCAACTTAATAAAAATAATTCAAAATTTCATAATTATTTGCGTTTAATTTTGTTACAAATAAGTTGCCTAACTGTGTATTTTTATACTTTAATTGAACTTTAGCTAAAATACAATTCTTACACTTTCTTTAGTAATTTAGATTCAAAAAGTATTCTCCCTGTGACTGCAACTGTGTAGGCCTACAGTGTTTTAAAACGACAAATAAGAAATAATACGTCGTTCTACTTTTAACGTTATGTAATTTAAATTTTACATTATTTTGAAATCATTACTAGGCTTTGACATTTCAAGGCAAGATTTTTTTTTCGTAACTACAAAACATGCCAAATATTCTCCATACAATTTACTCAAAAAAATAAACGCCGAGAACTACTACATGAGGAATACTATGAGCAACGTTTCAACGCATTGCGGAACCAGGTTGCTGACTTTATCCTAGTTAGTGCAAAGCAATGATCAAAACTGGTTAGATCCAATCCTTAGGTTCTCGCAATCTAGTTAGACCCTATGTCTTGCAACACTCTGTGTTTTATTTATAGTTACCTGGCGGGACAAAAAGGGAAATGAAATTGTTAAAACATGCTAGTAACTTATGTGAAAGTGAACAGTTTGGGTTTCCTGACCAGAATTACTACGGTTTAATAAATAATTCCGTAGAAAAACATTAATTATAAAACACTGCTCTTGTCATTATTTATTGTGTTCAACAATAACAGGATACGCTGAGTATTTCCTAAATTCTTTTCGTAGAATGATGACACTGATGCGGCAGAAGACTAGTTGCACACTTGGAAGTACCCTGGTTGATTTCTTAATCAGGCCATCTAAATTCAGTTTCCTGTTGCTATCCAAAGTCTCTCCAGACAGATGCTGGGTTGGTTTAAGAAAGGCCATAACCGCTTTTCTACTTGTTCCTGAATCTCTTAATCTATAGTAGCTACTTTTATTAAGACTTATTTTCTACGACCTCCTTTCTCTAAATTTTCAGAATAAATAAATAGGTAATACGTTGAAAATATCTTATGCACTGGTATTTAAACCTTATATAACATTTTGGTTGAGAATGAACATATTATCACAATTCAAAAATATTATAGGCATCAGTGTGTTATTTAGCTAGGTTTCTGTGTTAACCCCGTAGCATTTTTGGATAAAAATTTCATAGTGTTACCAATAACACAGAAGAACATTAAAACTGTTATGAAACCACATAATTTGTGCAAATGTTGCGTTGTGAAAAAATTATTACAATTATATTTCAGCAACAAATTTCTTATAATAATATTCCCAACCATGAAGGCTTTGTACCCATAACTATATAAAAAGAGTTATTAAAAACTCAAAAATAGTTTTCACGTTCATTGGCGTCAGAATCCTGTGTTCTTACATGGTTTCGTAGTCATTTAAGAACGCTTTAGCAGCGAAATCAAAATGATAGTATTAAATACAACAATTCTCCAAAAACCAAGTATTGTTTGTGCATTTATAGATTTTGAACAGTGACTGAATAACTAGGTGTTTCAATAAAATTTCTGTATTAATTCTCTACATGAACTTTGCAGCATAGTTTAAATCAATACATTGGTTATTCTAGCTTCGATAAAACTATATACGTATTAATAAAATTGATTGCGAACTCTGTACTGTTTAGTTAAAGTCTGTGTTATTTTATTACATTAATTATTACCTAAAACATAGAAAAAACCGAATGAGGTAAAGCAGTGGTAAAATACTTGCTTCGTATTTGGGAAGAACCAGGTCCGAAACCCAGATCCAGCAATCCTGATTTCATCTTTTTGTGGTTTACCTAAATCGATACAGATAAATACTGTAATAGTTACATAGTACATTCCTAGACCGACTACCATCACCTTTTTCTGTGTGTACCTCTACCAAATCCTTATGATGTTTGAGGGCCCGTAAAATAACAAATAAATTTACTGTTAACACAACAATTTCAGTAGGAAATCACCGTATCTAATTTAAATATAAGTCGTATCTGATTTGTGTAAAGACATTCATTATTGCCGACATATTAATTGATGCTTGTTGATTCAAATCCTCGATGTATTTATCTTAAATTGTGTTCTTAGGTAAGGGACTTTGACTGGGACTCCGTGTCCAGAGGTATCGTGCTGAGCGCCTTCTTCTACGGGTACATAGTCGCACAGATACCAGGAGGTTGGTTGGCTATCAGATTCGGAGGTCACCGTGTCTATGGCCTTGGAGTTATTATAACAGCCATACTGACGCTAATAACACCTGCAGTGGCTGGAGTCCATCTGTACCTCATGGTAGCCGTCAGGGTCGCCGAGGGCCTATGTGAGGCAAGTAATTTCTGAATTCTCTATCTAATATATATATTTAAAATTTTACGTTTAAAATCTCAAAACAGTAGTTTAGAATGATAAGTAAAACGTGTTTGAAGAAGTATCCCATGCTGCAAAAGAAAATTAAGTGAAGGTAAGATATTTGTTTTAGAGAGCCGGGCTTTTATTGGTACCAAACACTGTTCAGTTGTTACACACAAGATACCATGACATTTACCCAAATTAAAACATTTAGGTACCGTAGTTTTTGCATAATCGCTCATGAAAAACACAAAATGGCCATTTAGGTGTAGCCAAAATAAAAAAAAAAATACATGAAATTAAATCTCTATAAACCAAAATTCAGCGTATCACAGCATTTTATAGCGTGTTTGACAAAAGTTAGTTTTAAAAATTTCAAAAACATCTACTGCTCAAATGTTTGCATCAATTAAAAAAAGAAATACGCAAATGTATCCTTTTGTAGTCTAAATTGCTCATACCATGTAATATCAATAGGAAACATCTTGCTTCTGTAAGTTAATTACTTTTTTAATTTTGGCTACACAGTAATGTCCAGTCCATTATATGAGATATTATGAGTGATTATGCAAAAATTTTGAGACCTATTTTTTCATTTGGGTAACTGGCATGTAATCTGATGTATAAAAGTAGAACAGTGTTTGACGCAAATATAAAATAATGTATTTTTATGGGACCAGCGTCCTTTATTACTGGGGAGAAGTGATGCAAGGAGAGTATAAAGTACAGACGGAGTGCAAGGTCGAGAGAAACGGAAGTAAAACGTAAAAAAACGCACCCTCCAAAGGCAACATCCGCTACGTTCCTACGTGAGAAAATCAGGAATGAACCCGCAGGAAATTGTTCCCGAATAGCTGTTGCAGAATGAGATAGGTCTGACCATTACACAGCCACGGCTCCTAGTGTGAGACGAGTTAACCATGCACAACAACGCAATGAACTGTACCAATGGATCCTAAAACTAATAAAGGCAAAGTTGTGAGCACACGTTCACCATAATTAGTTTGAAAAATATCTCAAAAACGATATATATATATATATATATATATATATATATATATATATATCTACCTGCAACTCAGCAATTCGACGAGTAAGCCTTAATCATAACAATAATTTGTTGTTCACATGACGCAGACATCAGAATGATGCATGGCTACGAATGGACGTCAAACTCGTACTATCAGTTAAAATGAATAAATATTTTTGACAATATACTGGTAAGTAAATTCTAACACAAACTTGGAATATATAAATACTGCTACGTAGATAAATGTGGCAATTCCAGATTCTTAATTCAGTCATAAGTTGGGTGAAAGCTGCACATGACGAGAGCTAGCGCTGCTTTCAGTCCGCACACAAGTGAGGTTATAGTCACAATTTCAATCATGCACCTATCTAAGAGTAGAAATTAACAAACATAACAAAAATTGTAAATACTTGGAAAGTTAGTGACGAAGTATTTAATATTATTACCAGAGTATATAAATAATTCTGTTGTCGAGATAGAGGCAAGGTAGTAAACTTATCAGAAAAAGTGTAAGCTTTCACAAGCAGAGACATAACATTTGAAATTAAACGCAGGAAATTGGAAGTGTGTGACGATAACAGCCTGAATATGAGGTAAGCCACCGGCTTGCTTCTCGAATGCTACACAGAAGATATTAAGGAAAAGAGGCTGTACGCAATTGACAATTAAAAAATTAGAGTCAAAGTACTGTGTGCAGATGATGGTGGTTCGAAGAAGACGTGTATAGTAATAGGATTTAGGAATCAAGATTGCATCTGTGATGCCGTGGATTATAAATTAATATTATTGGTTATCTAACCTTCATAGTGTACGAATATAACAGTACATTTCTAGCATTGTCCACAAAACCATCCTAAGCAAAATACAACATAGTTTGATTTATGACGCCTTTGTATTCTGATGATAGAGAAAGTGATTTTACTACACTGATCACAACGTCTGAAAATTATGTAATGTTACAGGGCATGACGTTCCCGAGCATAGAGTTTCTGATGGCCCGATGGACTCCTACACTGGAGAGAAACACAGTTGGAAGCGTGACTTTCTCTGGGTCGCCAATAGGCTCTGTCGTATCAATGGCACTTTCTGGATACCTCGCCAGTCATGTGGGCTGGAAGTCAGTGTTCTACGTCTCTGGTAAGAGTCAGCCATCTATATCTACCTAATAGGAAGCTCATTATTTTCATTTTTCAACAATCAAGATATTTCAAAGAAATGTTTATGTTTTATATTTATGTACACATTATCAGTCATATATTCAGAAATGCATCATTAATCCCTTTCTACCTGCATAAGCATCGTATATACTGAGCCTTTTCTCTATATCCTCCCGAAAATGGGACTAGTAAATTCGCAGTCGAACCCAATCGAGGATCTTATTCACACCAATGTGTCCACCTGTTGCAGTATTATCCAGTTCCTTCAACTCTTATGGAGTTCTTCATTTCGGAAGGACTAGCTGAAATATGTGCGATTTCCATCGTTACATTCCAAGTTTCTGTAGAGCATGCATTATTCAAAGTCAGGGTATTTCAATGTGCCCAATATGATTTTACTGTAGCATTATAATCTGATATTTATTTTCACTTCGGTCGGTAGCCATTTTCAAACCACTCAATTATAGGCCTTGATGTGGGGTCATCCATTTGGTCTACCCTGGTTTCTCATTAGTCTGTCTAGACGATTAATAACGTGAAGTAGTCTCTTGTACACGTGTTCTCCTAAGAATAAATAGAGCAGCACTCTTCTTCTTTTTGAATTCGCAAAGTTAGCAGGAAGGTATTCACGACCTTCAAAAAATTTAATTTTAGTTGTTATGAAGGCGCACAGGTATGGACTGTCGTATTATTGGCTTTGTATTCACCAGGGCTTACCTTGGAGGTTCTAAATATCTAGTTGCCTTTAATGAAGCATGATCATGATCAGTTCTTAGAATGAAGTGTCTGAAATAATGGTACAGGTGTAAAAATAAAATTTCTTTCCGCATGACTAAAAGATCCCTCCATGTCACAGAGTAGTTACTGTTAGGTTAATGTAGTACAGTACTTAAGTATTGCATTTGCCTCTTATTCCTATTCAAAAAATTACTAGCATATTTGTCCTAAATGTATTAATCTTTGATTCTGAGACCTAGAACAGGTGGCAACATCAGAATTTATTCCAGTGTTCTAAAGGCACTTTCGCAATAAAAAGGACAAAAATATATTTCCCTTTGGCTCGGTAAAATCATGAAAAGGCTTAGTTAGCAATTGTAGCAAACCAACATACAAAGCGACAGTAATACGCACGCAAACCTAAGAAACTTCGTAGTTGTTCGATATCAACAGTCATGTCCAAAGCAATTGACCCGTATTTTATAAAGTTGCCACTTCGCGGGGATTAGTTTCAATTTTGCTGCAGTTACTTTATGTAAAGCACAATCTTGATATTTCCTATGCTCATTAACTTGCCAAACAAAAGGCAGGATATTCCCGTCAAGTATTCAAAAGTGAAAGGAGCTTTGCAAAACTGGCAGGTAAACATTTTAACTGCCAGGTACCCTTCCCTTCAGATAAAAAAGTGGTCTTATCTTCCTTAACTTCACACTGTCATTAACCCCTATTCATTTCCAAGGTCGAGTGCCACTTGGCTCCTTCCAGACTATGCAAGGCGACATCTATTAAGAGTCATATACAGCTGCCGCGCGAACGTCGTTGTAGCATGCTAGGAGAAAGTTTTTTTAAAAGAAATACTATTATACATGTGCAAGATGTCTGTATCTACAAAAAGAAAACACATTTACAACTATGCTCCTCTATTTGTGTTTTTCTAGATAACATGCTTAGAAACACGGTTTCGGGGCACTTCAAAATGGCTAAAACGGCTTTTTCAGACTCCTGTCGCATTAAAAAAAACAACTGGAACTATAAAACAGAAATAGAGAAGCACGCGCTGAACATTACTACACATTTTCCATAATAAAAAGGTAGTGTCATCGCTTAGAGTCTCATAGGAAAAGCCAACGACCAAAACCCTGCACGCCGTTTTCGCACCCCGCGCGTAAAGGCGATAAGGTTGTTGACACACGAGCTATTCCAGCTCTTATCGTCTGCCTATTTCCGTACCTTAGACGCTGCATCTAGCGCTGCTGTATGGGGCCCCTTAAGGTAAAGTATAAAATCCTTTCTTAATCAAATAATTTAACTGATGCTAGTGTACTCAATGACATGTTGAGCTATATTTTCTTTTAACAAGCTCTATAAGAGAATACCCTGAGCTAACAAATTATTCTTTGCTATCTAGACCTTTCATATTCTTTCAAATACCCCTCTGCAGTCTAATTTGATGTCGGCAGTATTCATGTTGTTGGCTGTTTATTTAATTAATCTTCACCTATACTGATGGTGGCATGAAACATTAGTGCTATCTAAATCATTTGGCCCACATGAGAAAGCAACTATAATAATTTATAGTAGCTCCACTGCAGCCCTCTTCTCTTACCAGTCCGTGTTTTCTCCAATGTGCTTCAAGAGTTTTTCCAACGTATCTGCCAGATTTAATTTTTTTTTGTAACATCGAGATTCAGGGATCACATTGAAATACTTGAGAAACTTATCTACAGACTGCGATCATGGTCTACTTTACCAGTCTAACTGGAAAGTTGTCAATTTGCAAAGGAAATGCAGCTTTTTCTACAAGAACACAATTTGGTAAACTGCTGCACTTTCCAAAATATTGTTTTAAAATAATCCTGCTAACAAATTGTCAACTGCATCTGCAAAGATTTGCAGTTTCACTAAAGGCTGTCAACACTGTGTGCTGACAGCAAAACCTTTGGCCAACTATATTGGGGTGTTCAAAACTCCACACTCGGATATATCTAACTCGATGTACCTACTTGCAACATACAGCATCCCTCTCTACATAAAATACCCAGCTCTAATATGCATTAATCTGATAAGTCGGTTGTGTATGCTTCGTGCCCTATGCTCAGGCACTAATTCGTATTGGATTTATTTTCTTACCTATAAATGATGTGGTCTCGCCTGTCATTGTTGCCAAAAACGCCTCTTCTTTCTTTTGGTTGGACATTTCTGGGGGAAAAGCCGAAGAATGTCCAGTTGCACAACTGATATGGTCGCCCGAGCCGACAACCATTTAACATTGGACATCATCCCTCCACCAGTATGACACTAACTATTGTTTCATAAACTGTAACTGTGAAGATGTAGAGTGCTTCCTCCAGCTAACAGCAATATTCGCTCATCAAGATTGGTGTCTACATGTTTCCCTGGGGTACAGATGTCTCACTTTTTTTCTCCATGCTGGCTTTCCTTCTGCTGCGACTAACGTTGTGGGCAATTGGCTCTCAGACTGCCTGTCTTCCTTCACTCGCAGCATTCTTTTTCTTTTGGCGTACGAAATAGAGGCACTGAGGCATGAGCATTTGAAGAGATACGTTTCATTGTGGTTTGTCGATATTTCAAGGTTTCGCTAATGTCATCGCAACGGTCGCAGGGGGTTTAATGTCATCGTCCTGATGGCCCAGTCTTGTACATGTCTCGCTGACTCCATCTCTAGGGCATCGTGTATGCTGTGTGGTGTGTGTGGTGCGGTCAGGCACACTGCTTACCACACATCCGCATCGGCGATGACGTCCATCAGAAACCGACTGAGGTGACATTTCATGGATCTTCTGAGCATCCGTTTTAATACAGGTGTACCTGCAGTAGCTCTTGCAGTGACTCTCTGGTGTCTGTGTTTGGCTTTATAGCTGTACGTGATGAGCATGTCGCGAACAACTGCCCCCAAGTACAGTTCTAATGACTACACCAATATAAAACACTCTAGACAACGTCATTCGTGAGGGTAATTGAGAATGCTGTCAGCTGTTCCCCTTAGTACAGGTAGTATGCGTGTTGCTCATCTGGCCCTCCATTCAGTGAAGAGGAAATCTCGAATTGGTTGTGGTCAGTTGGGTCTGGCCATAGTAGAGGGTGGGCTTAGTGTTTCTCCTTTCCTTACCCCTGGAAAGGTAGGTTTCACTCTGTATGCCTTCGTGATCTTGTGGCCACAACTGGTGTGCTGGATAGGTCTGCTGTCTTCGAAATGCTACCACTAGTTAACGGTACGGTGTCTGTCATATTCTGCTCCACAGCGGCTATGGGCAGTCTTCCATCTAAATGCCTTAAAATCTTTCGCAATTTATTTTTCAATAAAATGGCACACTCCCCAACCTCACAAATTACATTGTTCAGTCTTTCATTAATTTGTTCCACCTTTTTGTCTTCACATTATTCGAGCTTACATGTCATACTGTCTGTTTTCTTGTCCATATTTTCGTTACCGCTGTCTATTTACCGATTCACACAGTCTACTCTGGAATTCAAAAAGGAACCAATATATTATATTTTCCTAACAAGGTCTTCCTTAACACTGCCCAGTTTTCTGTCTACATCATTGTTAACAGCATTTTCCTGACTACATTCTTGCTAACTTTATCAACATTTTCGTTTACAATATGCATCCGGTTCCAAACTGATTACACTTAGGCTCACTTTCCGTTAAACTATTAACTTCGTTCTCTTTCGTATTTGTTATTCCTCTATGAATTAAACCATGCTAGAATAGCGAAGTTGATTGCAATTTATTTCTACTCTGTCGTACGTATTTTCCTTCATTTATAGGTTTTCTTGGGGTAGTATGGTCAATCTTCTGGTGGACTATGGCAAGCGAAGATCCTTCGACAGATTCAAAAATATCTCCAGAAGAGTCTTCGTTCATAATGGCAACAAGGACGTTTACCTTGAAGACGAGCACGGTACTTAAATTGATTAAATGTTTGGGCGTGTGTAATTTTATTAATTTAAAAAATGTAAAATTGTTCTTATATTAAGTCATCAAGCTCGATGTGAAGGTGTGTGTGTATATATATATATATATATATATATATATATATATATATATATATATATATAAAACCGTGTGTTTATGTATGTGTGTGTGTCCGCATGAAATTTTTTACGACGTGCTGAATGTTTTTACCCGGAATGAAAGACTCTAATTTTAAACTGTACCTTTTAAAACGTTGCGTATTCGTATAACACATTTGTTAATCTCACATACTGAAATTTAAATTAAAAATGCAATATATTTTTCGACAATCTTTAAGCGTAAAATAAAAGTGTATCTATGTATTCAAAAAATTTGTATTTTGAATTATTTTCTACCTCCATACATTTAACAGGTTCGTTTATTCACAAAATAATAACCATTATTGTTTCTTTCTGGAAAGGAAATACGTGTCAAGTTTTATATAATGCTCTGGTTTTTCCCTTGATTAACAATAACATTAGCTTGACTACTTTCTAATTAGCCCATACGAGTGAAATTGCATTGGACATTAACCTGACTCTTTAGCAGACATTGCCGCCTTAACGCACTATAGATTTTGCAGTCTCGCCTATGTTTCTTATTGAATTTTCCGTAATTGTTTCACCACGATTTTGGAATTAAGCTGTTCGTTACTCGCGTATTCTACTAAATCTGTCAAAAGTCTGAATACGGGTATGCAATTTTTTTACGTCCCAATGTTTTTAAAATTTTTCGTTTGTACTTTTGACATTTTAATATATACATGTAAAGATTTAAATCACGACCATGCATTGAGTTAAAAATCTTAACAGATTTATACAATATTTATTTAATTCAATTAATACGCAACATATGAATGCAGTATAACGAATACTGTTGAAATTCCTAAGATAAATCGCTATTGTCATGAAAATATTCGCAAATATTCACAACATTTCAAAATAAACTTCATACAGATTGCCCTTGTCCTGTGTGTATATATATATATATATATATATATATATATATATATATATATATATATGTGTGTGTGTGTGTGTGTGTGTGATATACCGTTCAGATGAATTCAATTGTTAACGGAAAACCTGAATACACATTTTTCCATTCTACTTAACGAAAACCCCATTCACTATAAAATGTTTACTTATGTATCAATGTCTTGTGCAAATTCTTTCTTTTCACAGAGAATTACAAATAGAATTTCAATACAAGTAAAATTTCATTATGATGTTAACATGCATGCTACAGGCGGTAATCAATTCAGTTGAAATAAATTAAGAAACATAGTTATAATGCGTGTGATCAAGTTAATGTATACGTTAAACATTATTTCTAGTTGTTTTATGGAATTATTGGTATATTTTATGTGTGCCTTATGACCGACCGAGTGTTTGTAATTCCTGAAAATCAGAACAGTAGTTTTTCTGGTGCTGCGGAATTAAGTAGTAAACTAAATATTACAAAACATTTTAGCGATGATATTTTCAAGCCGGGATAAAACTTCTCATCATTAAGAAAGGATTTTAGTTTTTAAAATGCGTACTGACTTGTTAATGTAATGTTATTAAATTATATAACAATACTTTAAAAATATACCTGTAATTTTAAATCAATGAAATGGCCATTGAGTTGGTATTCAGTGCCTACATTAAATATACATTGTCGTAATTAAAAGGATCATTTCATTACAACACTAAAATAACTTATATAAACTAACCAGATTCAGGGGCAACTGAAAATATTGTCATCGACTTTCTCCTATTATGACACAATACGTTCCGGAGTGAATTTCGTTCGAAATATATCATTTGTAAAAAAAAAACACCTTTTAAAAATTATTTCAAAATTTCGAAAATCATTTTCCGTGCAATATTAACACAACATAATTTCCGCAAACATTAAATGATAAAAAAATATATATGTCGCCAGTTACCATGTGACATCCCATCTTACATGACATTTAACATACATTTTTAAAAAATACGAACATTCTTTCTTACATTTACTGTTTTTTTAATACAGGCTCGCACTACGATTCCTTGGCTGAAAATAATATCATCTGTGCCTATATGGTCAACACGATTGGCTAGCTTCGTGACCGCCTGGACTTACCACACTTTAACTACGCAGATGCCGGCTTTTCTTAAAGGTAAAAACATACGACATTGATATAGAAAAACCTTTACTTACACAGTTTGCCAGTTATGTAGTTAATATAAATCAGACGTAAGGAAATATTTACATAACGTACCAGTTCTTACCAGTACATCAATTATTCATAGTTAAAATTAAGGTCTAACAGACCCTATAAAAACACTACCATAGTTTTGCTACTTACGATATTAACTTAATGCATTTAACACGAAACGGTTCCCTATATTTTGAACTTAAAATTCTAAATAAATAAAACATTAATATCTATCACCTGTTCAGAACCATACCCTAGCATAAGATTACGTGCCTAACTTCTGCAACATTCAGACTTTAGAAAACTGATTGGCTTTTTTTTAAATCCTCCTTTTGACGGACTGTTGTTGTATTTAGAAAAAAATACACACCTACCAGCCCACATAACAATTCAGGCCGCAATATGGGCACCTACAGCCAAAAAATCAAAAGAAAGTTAAAAACCTAGACAAACTCAGACGGAAGAACACATTTATAAGTAACTGCTGTCCAATGTACACTGACATTTTCGAAATATCGAATATTATTTCTGGTATTTAGAATTATGTGGCATTCAACGACGAATGTTAGCATTTTACTGCCTTTTAGAGAATTCTATTGCAACTATTAGTCGACCTTTACTAAAATTACTAAAGAAAAATTAAATATGAAATAATAATTTTAAACGGTTGTCAAAGTAATTAAAGGGGGCTACCTTCGCAAGAGTAGTATACACAGCTAACATACAGTGAACGTTACACATGTGTTAGTCCATTTGAGATATTCCAGTAATCTTCAATCTCATTTTTCCTCGCGGCAATAAATATATTTAGCGCAGTATTGCACGAAATCCAAGAGTCAGTAGCTTAGATAAGGTGCATTTATTTTAGTTGTTTTAACAAAAGAAATATATAGTATGATAGAGGATAGAGTTAAGCAACTCAGTAAATGTCAGTGTAACGCCAAAACTGTAACAAAAGATCTTTGTTCTTGTCTTTATTCCACGTAACACCACAACTGAGTGAAGTGACGCCACGGTAACACGCTGTACTCGCAATAAGGGGACCCGGGTTCGATCCCCGGCTCTGGTTTTTATGGTTTCCCGAAATCACTTTAGACTAATGCTCAGATGGTCCCTTAACAAAAGCCATGATCGATTTTCTCCATGTTCCCGTCATCGCGTCAAGTGGTCGCTGAGGACCTCGCTGGCGACGAGGCGTACAGATGGATTTACAATAAATTTTCCTTTGCATCCGTCCGGCCGTCGATCATGTGACTTCCAGCCAGTCAGGAGTCTAGGATAATTCTATATATTCATCCTTCTAAATCTTGCCAAGCTTTACCTCTTTACTGACGGACGGTTGAAATTGACAGCCTTCTAGTGACGGCGACGATCTTTTTATTGGTTTTATTTCATTACGAAGGCTGTGGTGTTTGCTTGATTTTATTATTTTGCTGAGTAGCACTGGAAATGTATCTTTAAAATACGATGCAGGTAATATTAGCGTCAGGAAAAAATTAAAATACTATCTTAACTGTTTTCCCCCTAATCGTTACTCAAATTAAAACCTAAATAATTGTATTAGTAAATAATTATAATCGCAAACATTCTTTGTGGTGTAATCTAGCGGTTACAATTACTAGCAGAAAAAATTAATAAAAAAATCATTTAATAATAAATATAATATTTTATAAAATTTTGTATATCCCACGGAAGTTTTCTATTCGTACTACGGTAGTACTGCAAATTAAAGGAATAACGACGGACGGATAACAGATTATTGTGAATCGTTAGATTTGCAGACGAACGGACGGACGAATGCGACGGATCATTGCAAATCCACCTTTACGCCCACTTACGATATTAATCTTACACCGCTAATGAGCGCTAGTTGGCTTTAAAATGTATGTAGGCAAACCACTGGAGTAGTACACGTGCTCACTTCGCTGTTTTTTTTATTCTATTTTTCTTTTTTCAGAAATCTTGGAATTCGACCTGAAGAAAACCGGCCTCATGTCCGCCATACCCTACATCATGTCCTGCGTGTGTGCTACCATTTACGCCTACATGATCGACGCTGTCCTCACGAGAAAGCTGCTCTCCCTCACAATGGTACTATTTTAGATGCGTTCTTCTGCAATTCGACTAAAATATTTTACGTGACGGAATTCAAATTCAGGAGTGTTTTTCTCATGCACGGCGTCGTTTCTAACACTTTTCACTAAACCTGCAAATGACATGACTCCCAAAAAAAAATATTATTTAAAATTTTGCCTATCCCAAAGTCCACATTCATATGACTGTGTAGTGTAAATAGCGAAAAATTCTCGGAAGCAATAATTTGATTAAAGTAAATATACGACCATACAACCTTAGGTTATGTGTCCGAACGACATTTTAAAGCTATAAAGACGGTATATATAATGCGTGGACACTCAATTGCCCAAACCCCGTACAAACCGCAAACAAGGGTTATTTTAGGACATTACAAAAAATTCGCATATACGGTAGTCCTTAGTAAAGACATTTAATTGCGATAAATTTGAAATATTAAATATCTACATGTTATTTAATTAATATTTACGTTTTAATTTTGAACGAAATCATGTTTTATATTAAAATGTGATAAGTGTATAGGGCTTTCATATTTAAATAGCTCTAGAGAAACTATGTAGGTAGTTTGAGCGTTCACTTTTCTAACCCTTACTTTTTCAAGTTCGGGACTTAATTTTGTGTGAGCCTCACTAGTAAATACGTGCAGCCGTATACGTCAGTACTTACCATGTTCTTGAAAAGTTTACATGAAAGTCGAATGTATGGAAATCGACTAATACACTTCTATGTTATACAAAGAGTTTTGTTGCAAAGATGCGCAAGAAAGAAAGGTAACTGAACACGCCTAGTAAAACATTAAATTAAAAGGTTCTGTTAAGTTACTGAATTACACATAGGTTTTTATGTACCTATTAGACACGTACGTTATTTAAACACTGATAAGGAGCATTTAAATCGTGGAACGTAATCATAAAATCTTGTCTGTTTGGCTGCTAATGTTGACTGTCTGGTCAGTAATTTTTTAGTTTATTTTTTGTCAGTTAATGAATAAAAGTCTAACCCATTGTATGAAGATAGAATTATGGGTACTTACGAAATATGTATGAAATTATTAAACTTATTTTGTATGTACGTGAGTAGACGATTGCCTGTAAATAGTATTTCTTCGTCAAATATCACCTGTTCACCCGATTATTTAAGTGTAAAACCAGTTGTTTCTTCACAGAACAAACTGTTCTCTTAATAGAGAAAATTGTTACATTTTAGGTCAAGAACGTGTGTACTACGGGTCTCGTTAATAAAGAACATTTATCATAAGTTATTTTCATGAGAGTTCCTTTTGTCGTAAAAACTGAGGAATATTTAGGCGGTGCATAACGGTTTTCTCTTCAAAAATGTTTCTGCTTTTCGTGTTTAGATAAGAACAGTTTTAATTTTAAAATGTATGAATTTACAATCTCTTTAAGATAACAACAAAACAGAATTTATTTTACTCACTGTGCATTCTGCGTAAATTTGTAACTTAGCGACAGACAAACTTTCTGTGTTATTTTTTTTTAGTTAGACAACCTATTAAAATTATGTTCGTTCGAATGTTAAATTAAATGCTACAAAGCGATGTTTGATTGTTGTCTTAGAACTTTTTTATTTTTAATATTTGTTGTGATATAGGCCTATACCAGAAACACTTTTGGTAAAAAATACCTTACATAAACTACGTACGACAATTGTGTTGGCGTTGTAATAGTTATCGGAGTTTTACCAAAACTTCAAAATATTTTACGAGTCTACATAAATTTGCCTTTTAATTTCATAATTTATTTCTCGGCCTTTATGACCAAATTAATAATATTTGCATGAATATTTCAACTTTCAAAATGTGTTTTTTTTTGTTAGCCTAATTACCGAAATTAATGTTAGGATAACGATATCACGTTGTGTGTGTATAGATGCAGCAAATTTTGGCCATAATTTAGTAAGCAGCACTCTAAGACAACTAAAGGTTTGTCACATCTAAAAACCACCGCACTGATTCCTACCAAATTTGGCACTTAGTTAATTTACAAAAAGGGTTAAATAAAAATTTACAACATAAGTTACAATTTTAGCTAAAATTTAACAAATTAAAAACTTACCAGCGTATATTTTACGTTCTATTCTTTAACATTCCTTTAGATTTATGTAGCGATTACAAAGATAATATGTTTCTGTTTTGACTACAATTTTGCATGGAGTGTTTAGTGTGACAAATGCACTGGTGGCGCATGTTGTGTTCTGTATTTGGTGTAATATTCGCATATGTATAACTAGATAACTAGAGTGGTGAGGATATTATTCGCGAAACACTGAGTTGTGATAAGATACGAGCAATTTAACTATGCTTCGGCGCTTTACATCCTGACTTAACAATAAATCGTTTAACATGGCAATGAAAACACATCAGATTAAGTTAAATTTAGCCCACATAAACTGAAGCCATTTCATAAATGTTACATAAACACCAAAATGCAGTGTTAGGAAGGTAAAGGTGTGGGATAATCGCTTCCGATTTCTTGGCCACATATTTATGTAAGACGATGCAGATAACCTCCCATTCTTACACCATGTTTCAACCAAGTGTGCCACGATTTAGCACCTAAAGAAAGTATCGTTCTACAGAACATACCGCTCTGCGTATAACGGGACTTTCTCACAAATTTCATTGAGAACTGTTTCGTAATCTGCATTGAAAAACTATACCACGAGAGGTGGAACTTTTAAATATGGATTGGATTTGAGGTAGTTGTAGCCATTATAAAATGTTGCGTTTAAAACTAATGCGAAAACTGTTCGTCACAACATGTCTGTCGCTGTGACGTCATCAGCCAGTACACCAGCCGGCACTTAGCGGGTCTGAAGCAATACTTTTGGTAATTTAAATGGTGTTTTGGGGCAATGTGTACGGCATATGTATTTACTACAATTTATACTTGCAAATCACGTTAACAGTCTGAGATCTCGTAAAAAAACTAACCAATAAATGATTAAGAATAGTAAACCGAGTCATTAATGTTTGTAAGACCTATAAATGGTTGCAGTAAAACATTTATAACTAAACAATAATTTCGTGATTTAATTATTATATGTCATGTTCTGAATCAATTTGATGTATATGTTAAATATATGTAATGATACACAAGATACTTAACAAAAAAATTGTTGCCTGTAGCTCTGAAAGAACTGAGCTGCAGCACACAAACAATATTTAAACATAAACACATGACTTGGAATGTGTAGACAAATAATACATACTTTTAAAAATAAGAAGTAGTTTTATTTTTATCATGATTATAGTTAATTTTTTTGGTAGCTTAGTAAGATTTATTTGAATGTTACACACTAACTATAGGAAAGGGGTAATCAACACTGTTCGAATAGAAGTAATATAAAACTAAATGTGAGATATTAAGTAGGCCCACATGTTTTTACATAAAAATAATATAAGGGTGTTTTATGTTTATTTTGCGACCGCAGCAAACCCTAGCCTTGACAATTACTGTGGAGAAAGCCATAAAGATATAAATAGCTGTTACCTGTTGAGAACATTTACTCTTCTGTCATGTGCATATATGGTAGTCCAACCTGCTGTCATATGTGCACCAGCGGTGGCGATGATTCCTGGCGGTCACCCATCCAAATGCTGACAATGCTCGAAGCTACATTACTTCTTTGATCAGATGACCACCAGAGTAATGAGACTCGTTACGGGCTGGTGACGTAAAACCTGCTGTCAGTCAGCGCCGCAACGATATCTGTTTTCATATCTATGAGTCGTATAACTAAACGAAATACTTCTATCAAAAATTATTACCATTGTATTTCTATTTTTCCTTGTGCATTTTAACGGATTTATTTTTAATGAATTTCAAATTCAATTCAAGTAGCCCATTTTAATCCTGCTTAACCCGTCCTTTGTGACGGAATGAATTAGTTTACGTTATTTTGAATTGCCAAAAATTGCTGTGCTCTGAACTGAAGGTCGGTTTTGTTAGGTTAAGAAACAGCAATAAATATTAGTTTGCAGCGTTCCAACTCATGACGAAATCAGTGCTTGAAGGAGTGGCGCAAGTGCAGACTGTAGATGTAGTACGGCCTTTCTCTAGGCGTAGATGGAAGCAGATCTTCCTCGTGGCTGAGTCGTAGCTCTTCAGAGTGCCTTTCCGCTTTGCGTCGCTTCGCTCAGCGCGTTAAGTGCTGGCGCTCTAATAGAGACGCCTACCTGTGCGTTAAAGGTTCAGAAGTAATGGAGCTATAAGGGCGACACTGATGCGCACATCAAATGCCACATCGCCACAACGAGCATAGCCCTCAACTAGCTTGCAAGATTCCCGCCGATACATTTTTACAGTGGTACTTTAAGCGTTTACCATATAATTTTATTCAGGACAGTGTGTTCAATGCACAATTATATTCGATATTCACATATATTTTTAAGTTCGGCAGTCCAAAAAGACTGTTCTTAGCTATGTTGGGAAACTGTGTTTTAATGAGCATGGTGTCTTAACGACATTTCTTGTCTAAAATATGTTTTCTTTTCGAACATTATCACAATTGGCACATGTGGAATATTTTCTGAAGACGACGATCCATCATTTCTACTGCTTTTATGACGATTATTTCATGAATCCTAAACGAGAGCAGGCATCGAAAAACTTTTGCACAGTTTTGTTAAAAACCACTGATACTATATTAACTAATTTGTTAAGGTATAAAGAACAATGTTCTCAGCTAGTTATATGATTATTATTAAGTTAAGAAAATTATAATTAATGAACAAATTCTTGCAATATACATAATTTTTGTCTACAAAAAATTAGACTTAATAGCAAAAACCAATATTTTAGCAAACCTCTGCGACTGTCCGTAGCCTTAAATAAACGTATTTGCGAACACACTGAAACGAATTTGAAACTTCCAAGCCGCCGAGTGGCTCAAAGAGCTTCGCACCAACGCACGTTTACGCGAAAACTATCCAATTTACGTAAATAATGTCTGATTAGGAATAGCATTCAATGAGCGTTACATGCGTTTATACGCTTTGAATGTCGTCTATTAGTCTTTAAAGTGTAGTCTCTCGCGTTCTTAAATAGGGAAACTGGAAGTTTTGAGGTCCTATATAGGCATAGTAATCTTGGTTCCGAATATTTTGTAAAATATATGCGGGTACAATACGCCGTTATCTCAAATACTACGTCATAAAATGGTGGGCTTAGATTAATAGTGGTGTAAGTCAGTTGAAATAGATTCCTCTTAAACAATTTTCTTTTGTATACTCACATGCAAAATGCAGTACATTTTTGCGATACGTAAATGGAATTCAGAAATTCAGTTAAAAGTGAAATATTTGTTACAGAGTATTATTTTGAAAATTGTGAATAATACGAATAAAAACGACACGACTAATTGTGACTTACACCACTATGAATCTCAGCCCCACAAATGGCCATCACTGACACACACAGGCAAGTTTCCGGGGAGAAGTTCATTGACTTGCGTCTAGAGGCTAGGGTAAACTGTGATAAGTGTATTCTGTCGCCCTTAGTTCTCCGCACTTCTTGGACTCGAGTGTGCAAAATACATCCACCCAGGCGGCTACAGGGAAGTACTTAAGGCGGCCACCTACCTCACGCTTCAAATGCGTTGCAGTATGTTCGTCAACAGGTTTTTCCTACGAAAATATTCCACGTGTGCCCGTTGTACCAACGTACGAAAAGAAAACACACTTCACACAAGGTCGGAACCTCACTGTTAAGACGCCGCGCTCATTAAAAATACTGTTTATAAGCCCTCCAACATTGCTAAAAACGGCCTTTCCAGACTTCCGTACTTCAAAATATACCAACCGGATGTATGTGAAACTCAGATTGCAACCTGCACTGAACTTAGTTGCAGACTTAACAACAATAAAATTATATGGTCACCGCTTAGTGTCAAATAGTAAAAACTGTTTGGCGGTAACCTTGTACGCTAGTTCAGTGCTTGACTCGTTGAGGGAAGCGGCATTTGATGCGCACATCAAGGTCGACCTTACTGCTCCGTCGCTTTTGAGCCTCTCACGCGCGGGTAGACGGCGCCCTTAAGCCACGCTGTTTTATCAGCTGTGGGTATGTATAATGGTTTATCGCGGGAAAACTTCACTGTTTGCTGGGTTGCAACGTACGTTCAGCTTACCAGAAGATGACTGACGTTGGTAATGCTTAAAGCTGTTTGACTAAGCCAATAAATATCCCGCTGTTGTAACATAGACTCCTATTATATAATAACATCTAATCATACATCTAGCAAGAAACCTCAGCGTTTTCAAAGGTATGTTGGCACAACAAAATTTCGTTCTATACCATCATTTGTAGAGACAAGATTATTTCGCGTATTGATTCTAGGTCAGGTTGAATGCCAATAATGTATACTTCACTACTTCTGTGATTAGACGACACCTGTTTTAACACATCTTTGACGACTGCAAGCCACTGGTAAATAAGGAAACAAGTCGTGGTGGTAACACGTGTTACTGTTAGAAGCCAATGGATATTTGACTTTGGCCAGTGTGTGTATAGGTCTGAGAAGTCTACGCTGTTGTCAGATGAATATACGAAATACTCGTGCCTCTAATCATTAGAGGTGCGTGAATTTCGCATATTCACTTGGCGTCAGTCTATACTTCTCAGTGCTATACTAGCTCTTGCCAAAGTACAGTATCCATTGGCTTTCCACTGTACAAGCGGATAGCACGTGATATCGCTGTGACTTATTTACTTATTTACTACCGGCTTGCTTTAGTCAAAGGTGTGTTCAGACATCCATAATCCAATCACAGATGTTACAGTGAAGTATATGGTATTGGCGTTCAACCTGACCTACAATACATCCGCGAAATTCACGTACCTCTAATCGTCACCTCTAGCTATTGATAGAGGCAATTATTTTTGGTGGAAAAAATTGTGCAACATTTTGTTTCAATGCCTCACGTTCACATCCGCAGCTCTGGTACGTAGTTATTGTCACCGTGCATTCTTGTAGAGGCGTCACTCATTTGACTGTGCCAATGAGAATAACGTCACTGCGACACTACACGTCTGCTATTTGTGGGTATATCCCAAATGTGTTGAGAGTTAAAAACAGCCAATAACTGAGCATTAAGCAGAGCTGCAGATGTACACGCGAGGCACTGAAACAAAATGTTGAATAATTCTTTACACCAAAAATCATTGCCTCTAGCAATAGGAAATAAAAATGGTAAGCCATACGAGCGAGATTGTTAAACGCATCAAGCTTTATCAATAAGGACGGGAAAATTTCGTGTATTGAACGACCCGTGTGCTAGAATCTATTTTCCTACGCATACTCAAGCCCCGTCTATTCGTTTATTGTCTACCGTTCCAATGAGTAGCTGCTAGTAGACAACTGGTCGGGTTTGAGTATACCTAGGGTAGTTTATTCTATCATGTAGGTCATTGAATTCGCAAACATTTTCTGTCCCTAGTCATCAATAGAGACAGGAAATTTCGCGAAAAGGTTTATGCATCAGTCTAGAGATGATGGTTTATCGCGGGAAAACTTGACTATTTGCTAGGCTTCAACATACGTTCAACTTATCAAAAGATTACTGGCTTTTCCTTGTACGTGGAGCTACTGCCCTATTTGACTCAGCCAATAAGAATGCCGCTATTTTAATATTTAACGCATGTTATTGGTCTGCAGACAGCTACGTTGTGTCAGTGTTTTCAAGGCTATGTTGACACAAAACATTTTCGCGATATACCATCATCTCTATGCATCACTTTGTTTCAGTGCCTTACGTGCGCACCTGCATATCTGCTTTGTGGTCAGCGATTGGATGTCGTTACACCCAGCGTGTGGAGGTTAAACCCGCAGATCACAGACGTGATGTGTCGTAGTTATCCTTGTACTGATGGCTCAGTCAAATGAATAACGACTCTGCAGGTGTGCAAATATAGCACTGAAACTAAGTGGGGCAAAATATTTTCGCCAAAAATTCCTGTCCCTAGTCATCAATAATACCGTAATTTTTCCCGCGATGTTTCCATAGTAGTTTTGGGTGAATGGGACTTTAAACAGCCGACTTGATTTTTGGTGAAAATTATAGTGTGAGGTAAAACTAATTATTCTCTTGCTGTATTAGTGATCAGTAGGGAAAGGAATAATTCACGAATTCAATTACCTGCAGTTAGAAACCACTGTCCCATGCACAGGCCTACTCAATTCCCAACCATTTGTTAATTAGATGCTGTTCACCGGACCAGCAACAATGAAAGGAAAGAAACATGCACGGCTTCAGTATGCGTAGGAGAGTGTATTCTAATATAAAGGTTATTAAATTAGCAAATTTTTCATTTTCCTACGTAGTAAATAATGTTATACTTTTAAAAAAAAATATTTGGAAACTTGTTTCCAAAAAATATTTTTGTAAGTTACAAAAACATTGTAAACTTTACAGGAAATGCTTGTAAATATACAAATATGCCTGCAAATTTACAATAATTTTTGCATATTTATAAATAATAACTATAAATTTACAAATATATTTTGTACTGTTTACAAGTTTTTGAAGTGTCACAAACAATTTTTTTGGCAACAAGTTTCCCAGATTTTTTTATCAGTACAAAATATATTATAAAATGTGAGAGGCCATAGAATGTTACTTTGTTTCATATCAGACACTCTGCTCAAAAAAATTTATTCCATTAGTTCCCACATGTATTTACAAAATTTAGACTACTTTAATTACTTATAACACTCTTGTTGTAATGCCTGCGCTGAGAAACGTTTTTTCGTTAGTTTACTTGTCTTTATCTTGTAAAAATGAGAATTTATTTTACTGTGTAGCGATCTGGTTGGTATTTCCTAGAAACATCAGTTTTTAAGGTGGAGGCCAAAAACATGATTCTAATGGTCGTAAGAAGCATATAAGCAAGGTTGAATGAAGTACGTTTTCCTTTAACAGGCAATTACACTGTGACTAAAGTAAGCAGGTTCATGATAAACAAAACACGCGTGACACGCTATATGACATTTCCTGGGATAGAAGAGGACTTCTCTTAAACGCCGCTATGTCGTTTTCTAGGGCTTTCCGTGATGACCGCAGGCTTTATCATCTGCTTTTAAGTCTGCCGAGGACACAATTTTTTTTTTTTGTATTATTGGATGTGTATATGTCAGTGCGTGATCTATAAATGAGTTTGCAATGGGTGTGTGAGAAAGCTGAAGTGTTTTGTTGTATATACGTTATTGCTAGCTATTGTTGCTGAAAAGCAGAAAACCTACAATTACGTACAAGAAACTAAGCATGAGAAAATAAGCACCAAAACATCCCAGAAACAAACCAAGGAAGCTAGGAATGGCTGTATTAGTTAACAAACATACAAGTAATTCCAAAGTAGAGTTTGTTCGTTTCTTCCTTCTTTAGTTATTTTATGTAGACTAACTGTGAATTTTCTGGGACCTAGTATCATTTGCTAGCAACCCTAGTAGCAAATACAATCATTTTTTCAGTTGGCCAACTGTTGGCAGAAGCGGCCAACGTTTGCTATTACGACGGTCTACTTTTGCTGGAACGGTTGTTAAACAGGTCATGTCAGTAAATATGTTTGTAGTTATACTGAAATAATTGTAATGTGGGCAACTTAGTTCAAAATGACTGACATGTTTCAGTATGCCGTATACGGTTCACAAGCAGACTTAGCAAACTAACCTACAAACATCTGAGCATAATAAGAATGCTTGTGGTACACTTGTGGTTAATGAGTGGGTGATTTCATTATGCATCATGTATGCCACATGTGGCCACGGATTCATTCCGAATGTTTACTGCCTGTGAGCTGCTTATCAAGATCAGATTTGCACAACTCGGCCAGTTGATGTTTGCTATTTGGGAATGAGGTATATCCAACAAAATGCTAAGTTTGTCATTCAAATTAATATTTTTAAGGGTTTTGAACGCAAATGCTATTTTTAGTTTAGTAATTGGTATCGGGTAGCATTTGTAAAGATTTTACTAACAAAATTTAATTTCAGCTGAAGTTTTTTTAAATGTTCGTATAATGTATTGAAACAATTAACCGCTTTGATTCTGACTTGATTCAACTAAGTTATGATTTAACAGCTGGCTTTTTTTAAGCATTTATTTTTTCTTAAATATTAATTTCAAATATTGGCGAAACGCATAGCCTAATAGTATCAAACGTTAATGGTTGTATGTGAAATTGATGTAAATGAAAAAAAAAATTGAATATGAGCCTAAGGCATTGAATTCACTCATTGTTTACTTGCATTAAAATACGTATTTAGAAGTTAATTTTTTTCGATTAACTTAGAGTAATTTTTGTACCACGGCCAGATTTACTATTATTGTTAATTCATGTAACAAGAAAATAATATGCAGCATACTACACAACCAGAAATAAATACGCGTTCTTTAAAAAAAAACTGACTTTGCCAGAGTTCTCATAATAACTATACAACATTTCTGGGCTTGCAGGTGAGGAAGCTGTCGATTAGCGGGTTCCTGACGGCTACCTCAGTGGCGCTGCTGTGTTTGGGATACCTCACTTCAGCCACAGCGACCGTCGTATGTCTCGTGATGATCATGGTGTTCGTAGGTGTCGTCTCCTTGTCCCTCAAGTAAGTATCACTTCCTCCGCCAAGGTACTCAGTCTGTCTGTAGAGACGGGGCTTCGATACACGAAGAGAAAACCAGAAGAATTCACGTCAAAAATTTTGCATCGCAAGTAGGACGCTAGAGCAGTTCGTTTGTTTGTCTTAATGGTTTTTACTAATGGGGTTTACGTTGTATTATGCATACGAACTTGTTTAAAATAATGTCACGAGGCAGCACCTGGGCCACGCTCGCTTGGCTGCCAATCCTCCTTCACCTTCTTCGTGACGTCAAATGATCTGAAACGGAGATGTGAGCATCTCCTGGTGCCATTAACTAACCTGGCTACGGCTGTTGTGGAGAAGAGGACTGCCAACTAACGGGGAATTTTTTTTAATCGTGTTTTAGTTAAATTTCCCTAAAGCATAATTACTTTAAAAATAAAGCTACAGGACCTAGAGAAAATGTTAATTTGAGAAAATTATTGTTTCCATATCTTTACTGTTTTCTCTGTGAAATCGTAATTGGGGCTAAACCATGGTCGTAGAAGACCAGGTCTGGACACTCGCCTATCTACCAATGTATTTTGCTTGACCCCCTTGTTGTTTGGCTGTAGTTCGTCAAGTTACCGAGAATATTGTGTTTTATTGACGCTTCAGTTAGGGCGGTCGGACTCAAACTCCGCCTACTTTTTCCACTGCAAAATTTATAAAGTAAATAAAGATTGCTGGAGCCTTTTCTTAAATTTGTGAGCGGAGGAATTATTCCGTAAATCGATAAAAAAAATACGCTTTGATAAATTGTTTATCTTAGTGGAAAGGAAGTGGGCGGATTTTGAGTCCGACCGCCCTAACTGAAGCGCCAATAAAACACAATATTTTCGGTAACTTGGTGAACTGCAGCCAAACAACAAGGGGGTCAAATATCCAGGCGAGTGTCCAGACCTGTTCTTTTACGTCCGTGGGCTAAACTAAGTAATTACTGATTTCAGTTTCATGTCACCAAAAATAACCAGCTCACTTAAGCTTAACAATTCTGTTAGTGTCACTCCTGGCTCTGAATTTCAAAATTAAGTCACAAAACTTGGCTACATGTCAGCAAACATAACATTAATAAGTCTAGGAAATTACTTCCTTAAATTGACTCCATAGATAGACCGTGTTTGCGAGTGTGAGGCTCAAGATGAATGGAGCGCTAACTGTGCTGTTGACCGGCGTATGTAATGCAGTATTATATCTATGCGCAAGTCACCCTACTGACGCTCAGTATTTTACTCCAAATATTTTTCCTGTGGTGCCTAAAGCAGTGACCATAGAATATTTGTGGGAAGTATGGTTTAAGGTCCAACGCACATTCCTATAATTTTTAGAAACCGTTGGCATTTCCCCATATTAAGAAGGCTGAGAAAGACGTTTAAAGCAATTTGAAAGGGTCTAAAATAATGCTTAAAATAAGGTTGGTAATTTTTAAACTTAAAAAAAAAGAATAATCGCAATTCGCTGTATCACATTTAAAGCGCAGGTAGGAAGCACTTAGACCTTCGGATGTCGTTATCGCAGCTACTGGGAGTTAGAAGATATGTCTGAATTAGCTACAGCGCGTTTTAAATAGGATAAGCGGTGGTCGAGTTGGCAGAGATTGTTTGGCGCTTAATGAGTTAGTGGACCGGACGCGTGAGCATTTTGTCTTGTGTAACTACTAAAAATGTTTCCAATGTGTTTATCTACGAAAAGAAGACATACTTCAAACTGTGTCCCTATGATTTAAAAAGTGCCATCCGCTTCTTAAATACACTATTCCCAGGCTCCTCAAAAGTGAAAAAAAAAAAAAACCGGATTTTTCACGTTGCTGTAGCTGAGAAAATATGGATCATAATCGTAAAACTAAGTCATAGAAACCTGCATCGGACGTTACCACAAACTTAAATTTAAACAACAGGGTCATTGAAAAACTGTTTCTACGAAAACACGGCACGCTAGTTTAGTCCTTTTGCGCCTAGAGGCGATGAGGTGTTTGACGAACGTGTTATGTTCGTCTTATCGCCTTCCACGTTTTCGTGCCTCAAACTTAAAGAGAATGCTACCGTTCACTAACTCTTAAAGTCGGTGCGCGGATAAAATAGGCGAGGAAATTGAAGTTATACGACTGGCTCTATAGAACGATTTAGAAGCAATGCAGAGAGTTGCAGGCAGATAGTGAATCGGCGATAAATGTGCAGTAGAGGGAGTGCTGAAGAAAAGGACAGAGAGTACAGAAATGCATTCGTGCGTGTGTTACTAACGAGAATATTACAATGGTGTTTAGGAAACACAATTATCAAATTTAATGAGGAAGATCGAGAAGTACTCATTCAAGTGTTAACGGAGTTGGACCCGTAAAATTTCATTTTTTTTAAAAAATATTTCTGCTAAACACTGTTAAAATTTTGCACATTAGATAACACGCCATTTCCCCAAATAAAAAAAAATGGCTTCCATAGTGTTTACAGAATCACTCATCAAAGTCGCAAAATGGCCATTGCGGTGTAGACAAAATAAAAAAAGTAATTTACTAATTAATTCAAAATTACAGGAATTGAAAGTCAGTGTATCAATGCATTTTATGACATGTTTGACAAAATTTAGTTTTGAACATTTTAGTAGCAGCTAAAAGTCAAAGTTATGCAAAAATGTACTAAATTTCATCAATTAAAAAAAAGTGTATCGCTTGGTGTTTACAAAATTGTCTTGAAGTAGCTCACATCATTAAGTATCAATATGAATTATCTTGTTCCTGCAAGTTAATTATTTTTATTAATTAGGCTACACCGCAACTGCCTTGTTGTGACTTTGATAGGTGATTATGTAAAAACGATGAAGCCTAATTTTTTTTGTTTGTGGAAATTACGTGTTATCTGATGTGCAAAAGTATTGGGACCTATTTTTTTTTTTTTTTTCGGAAATGACATGTTATCTGATGTGTAAAAGTTGAACTGTGTTTGGCACAAATATAGAATTGGGAAATTTTACGGGTGCAACGTCCTTAATTAGCTGGCACAAGGCAAAATACGGATATTTATAAACTTAACGTTTGCTGTAAGAAGGTGTTGTAAATATAAAGTGTTAAGAATGTGAAATAACAGTACAGGACTGATACCTTAGTAATAAATGCTTGAAATGTATTTCAAAGTACTATATATAGGTCGTTTGGGATAAAGTGAGCACTAAATATTTAACCTTTGAATAATATCACTAGCCATTACTGCTTTTAATTCTGCATTGACTCTAGTTGAGTTACAGCTTGTATGGTTGGCAGCGAAATTACGCATTATAGTTCCGTTTAGTTTCCTATTTAAATACAGTAATACGGAATAAAAATCAAATAAAATCAACATAATTGTATTTCATATAATTCATAAACATTTTTTATCAAACAGTATCGATTCATACTGACTGCGTAGTTTATCTTATACGCGCAAACATCAAGGGACGTGTCCAGAGAGGTTAGATATTTCCCGTTGTTAGCCGTTACGCGCGGAAAGATACGAATTTACTGAAAATAGAACTTTGGCAGGGTTTTTTGGAGTGCTCACTTTATTTCGAACCACCTATAGTTTGGAACAATTGCCAGCATTATAAAAATTATTTTTTGACACGTTTGATTGCAGCTTGAACTGTTTGGATGTCGCACCACAGTACTCAAGTGTCACCATAGGAATGCTGCACACAGTGAGTGCCCTGTCTGGTGCCGTCAGCCCTGCCCTGTCTGGTTACATCGTCAGAAACAGGGTAAGCATTACGTCAAGAACAGGTTTAAGTCAAGTGTCGGACAACTCTCAGCAACGCGCGGTATACAGCACTTGTCATCACCATGTTTTTATTTTTATATTTCGACCTGATTTTTTTTCTTATTTTAGACACAAAATGTGACAAAATTTTTCTTTTATAATTTTTTTTATTTGTCATAGTTTTTGCGTAATTGTTCGTTAAAGCCAAAATTTGCGTGTTCCCGTTTTACGGACGACACTTAAACAAACTCACTTACTAAACTGAAAAAATTCACAGTAAATAACAACGTTGTTAGACTATAAATTCAGCTATGTTAAATCACAAAATAAAACTTTTCTTTTTAACTTTAAAAAATTATTGAATTTTCATAATTTTATTTAAATTTTCACCATTTTTATTTATTTTGTTTTTATATACGTGAAATTTTAGCCTGCGACGTCTTTATCCACTGCGAATTTTTTTAGTTTGATATGTCAGTTGGTTTTATGTAATGCAGTCCTTAAGAGGGCGCGATACATAATGCAACGCTAAAAGCAGCTGTAGGTTTCTTGAAGCCAATTTGCGAAAATTAAACAATAGCAATCCTAGACAAAAGTTTTAGCCAACGTTTTTAGCAAAACAGTTTTCAGTGTTACGAACTTCTGAGGTACAATCTCTGACGCCGGAACCTCGTGCAGTTTACTGCGGCGCAAGAGATCACGCGTCACTAATTAGTAATTTTGGATGAATATTTACTCATAATGTTGACAAATACCATTATCTAGAATTGTCTATGAGTATTTTATCCATATTGGCTTCGAAAAAAGCGTATAAATCAATTTATGTTTTCAGCGTTTATATATCTACCACGCACTCTTAAAAACGGAAACATACTGCATTAAATATTAAAATAGCGGCATTCTTATTGGCTCAGTCAAATAGGGCAGTAGCTCCACGTACAAGGAAAAGCCAGTAATCTTTTGATAAGTTGAACGTATGTTGAAGTCTAGCAAATAGTCAAGTTTTTCCGCGATAAACCATCATCTCTAATGATAGTATATCGTGGAGACTTTTTGTGTCAACTTACCCTTGAAAACACTGCAATTTCTTGTGACACATATGATTGGGTGGTATAAGTCTGACACAACATTGCAGACCAATAACAGGCATCAGGTATTACAAAAGCGGGAGTCTTATTGGCTCAGTCAAACAGAGCAACAGCTTCACGTACAAGCGGAAGCCCGTAATCTTCTGATAATCTGAACGTGCGTTAAAACCCATAAGATAGTTACGTTTTTTCGTGATAAACCATATATAAATATAAATAGCGGAAAAGTTGACTGTTTACTAGGCTATAATGTAATGTATTATTATCTTATGCTATTCTTTTATTACTGGTAGATTCCTATTTGACTGGGCCAATGCAAATTCTGGTGCGCTATGAATGGCAGTCTGTGATTCGTCTGAAAACTGCTCAACTGTGCTACATAATCGTCATCCAATGATGCAAGGTGCATGACGATAGACTGATTTGAATAATACGTTGGCAGAACACATTTTCGATATTTTCCACAATTTATAAATATAAGTTACACTATAGTCGACGAACAAATCTTTGTCCGTTATATATCGGCAATTGTTTTTAGTGGTTTTCAGAACTTTTGAAAGCATTTTTATTTCACAAGCCGAAGCAGTCAGCTAGTTAAATGTCACATATATAACATATCTGATTAAGTTAATAAATTTACACAAACTATTAAAAAAGTACTCTCCTTCGTGTTGATTACCAGGACGTAAATCATTCGTTTTTAACCAAGCCTACAAATATCATGTTTTATTCACGTTTATTTCAGATTGTATAGCGAGAAAAATAAGTAACTTTTGATGGCTTTGTTAAACTCTACCTGAAAACAAGTAATTATGGCAAAAGATAAATTACAACTCGTAATTTAAAATTAAAACGTATGTAGACAGTTCAAAGTAATCTTAGTGATAAACAAATTACAAATCCCATCAAAGATTCAGCAAACATTACGGTATTAACAGACAGACAAGGCAAAAGCATTCACTACAGTTTATATACGTCAAACTTCGCATGTAATAGTAACTATTTCATTGTTCTAAAGGAATTAATAAATTATATAAATTAGTTATTTGTTTTTGGGGACTGTGAATGATTTCATTGACTGTGAGTATATGGGGCGTTCAACTAGAAGAGATAATCATCCGATTTATTGGCTTCCGGAAACCTAGACATTACACTGCCGAACATTTGTTTACGTAAGAGTTTCTCAAGAGCAAAATATATCAAATATAAGTCGTTACTCAGCAGCATTCGTACAGTTATAGAAAATGTTACGGCTAAATGCTAAACGACATACGGAGAGAGATTGAATACGGGTTCGAAGTTTGTGGTGCAGCTGATTGTGAGGATACTGAGGCATTCTAGATTTGTAAAATCTTCTATGTTGCTCTACTTGTAGAAACTGGCCATACTTTAATATATCCGTAAATTCTCCAGTGATGAATTATTATTTAACTATATTTTTAGGCTAGCCATGCTGTATTTGACTGCCGACTCGTGGTTTTTATTAATTCTAATGAAATATGTTTGAACACTGTATTTATTAATCACGTGTTCAGTGTTAACATTAACATGATGTGGACAGAGAGCAATTGGCTGAAACTTAAAACTTAACAGAGACTTTAAAATGTCCATACTTTACCGTATACTTACTGTTAATAATGAAAATTCCTCGTATATTCCCCAAGTATATACGTTCAAGTGAAACGGTAACATTTCATTTATTGATGTTGGTAGTGGTGGATTGTGTTTCAGACGGTGGCCGAGTGGAGAACGGTGTTCGGCGTGGCAGCAGGAGTCAGTGTGCTAGGAGCGCTGGTGTACGCCGTACTGGGGTCAGGCAAGCTGCAACCCTGGGCTGGCAACGGTGAATCCACGCGACATCCAGCGCAGCCACAGGGCGAGACAAACACTCGTCTAACGTCCTCTTCGAAGTGAGCTCTACTGGCAGATTGTACCTTCTCTGACTTGCGCCTAAGCGGAGGCCGCACGGTGAACGACCGAAAGTCTGCGTATGCGCTACCACAGATGCGAGAATTTGCGTCGGTACACATTAATTCTTGTTGTAGATTCCAAACATAAGAAAACCGCACTTCGATTCAGCGCACAGTATTTTTGGTGCACATTATACAACTCTATATAACCTGAACTAACTGTTACAGCGGATGGGAAAGGTGTGATACAGGTCTGCGCAGAGCGGTATTCAGCATAGTACAAGTGTCTATCAGAAACGTTAGTTATTATTGTTTGTTCAAAGATAAGGAGGTTGTGTGACAACTTTTGTTAAAATAATCCATTTTAGCTTGATAAATTATAGGTGTGATGAATTATCGCTGAGAATTTATCACTTATCAGCAATGCCCCTTACTATATACATTACATTTTATGGTTATGTGCGTAGACTATTATTATTGGACTAAATTTGTGCTAGGAGCTATTTAGTCTTTATTACATTGTGAGATATAATTATGCATGTAATGAAAAATAGTGTAATTAGATAAGTCCCTACTGAAGTACTTTCAAACTAATTTTGCAAAATTTGGAATCAGGAAGAAATAAAGTAAAATTCAACATGGTTAGTGACACGAGCTCTTAAATAGAGATGAAGGCAACGATGCCGTAAAGTTCCAGTACGATCTGTTGCGTGAATTTACGAATATAAATATACATAAAATTTTTCGTGAAATAAGCTTGTAAGATCGGTTAAGTAAACAACGTCCGTGGGTCCAGTCATTGAGATATTTCGAGAGTGAATTTAAGCAGAATTGGATAGGCACCTAAAACCAGTAGCGGCTCGTAGGTTGTTGCCAGGTAGGATACAAGTTGCAGAGAACTGTATATGATTGTGCACTAGTTGACACTACAGGCACTGATACGCTGATTTGTAGGTGCGTTTTTACTGACTGATAACAACAGAAGTAGATATTTCATGGTGTTTGGTATATATACAGCGGCGCGTGCACAGGTGTGTACAGTCCTCGGCAACTTGTGCCCTCCCTGCCAACAACACTCGAGCCACCATTGCCAAATCTTTTATAAGAATAATTTCTTAATAGCACTGAAATACGTCTCAAAAACACCACAAATCTACCTTCTTGTGTACAGCGAGGACTAGCCGACTAAGAAGTGAATTCAAAGAGTTGAGTAAGCGAAGCAAAGCACGCGCAGCGAAAATAAATACCAATGAAAATTTCGCTTTATCACTTGAACTTTGCAACTCACATTATTCATCCTACTGCAGGGGATTCAAAAGAATAAAAAATAATCATAGGTGTGACCCAGTCACTAACAAGAACTACGGAATATAAATAAATTGTTCTACTTGCAAAAGGCTAGGTCTTGTAAAATGTCTCTGATAATCTGAAGCAGTGCCAATGTATTAGCTATATGAAATTTTCAGTCACACAGGCAGATATCGAAAGATTTTTTCAAGTTGTACAGGCAAACAACAAAACAGAGTCCTGCTACTTTGTAGCATAAACTGTATACCGTAAAACGGGGTGAGATTGTACCACGTTGGGGTGAGATTGTGCCAACCTAATTCTACATAAAATAATAGCATATCGTTTTTTACTCTTGTATTCTTTTTTCAAACTTGATTTATTCTTCAGGACTAATCCTATGTACTAACCAATTTTTAAATATATGTAAACAAACATAATACAATTAGATTGGTACAATCTCACCTCACTTGGCACAATCTTACCCTATTTTACGGTAACCATTAATGTAAGAATCTGTTTACTTGTAAAAATTGTTGTCGCTACTACATTTGTCATAAAAATTACCTATCCAAATGTGACAAAAAAAGAGTAAAACTAAAGTGGTTATTCGTCAAGAGGATTCTTTACAAATCCCGAGAACGCTTCTCGAATAACAGGAATGTAAATTTAAATACTGGAAAAGTAAACGCAATCCTGAATGCTATACGTACAACTACAACTTTCGAATACACTGAAATATCCCGAAACTGTTAAGGGAAGCTCTCAATATCACATACAATACATTAAAATATACTACATAATACTACTGTACTAACAATTAATTCAGCACGTACTTTTGATAAATGGTCATCTCTCAGCATAAGCAGCCAAAGCAAGAAGAAAACATTCTCGTTTATATCGACAAAAGTTTTCCAGACTGACTTCCCTAGAAATTTGTAATATGCTCTTGCTGAGTTCCGGTATATTTCTTAGCAGTAAATAGCGTATACCTACGAAAATAATTCAGACAGTCTCCATCGAGGCTTCTGGTTCCAGAAACACACTCAATTGGGTATGACGCCGTAGGTATATGCGTAATGGTATGAAAAAAAAATGCATTGCAGGCACTAATAGTCCGGTTGTCAATCCATTGTACCATGGAAATGTTGGAGGACAAGGATTTATTTACTTATTCTCATTCAGTTTTTTCCGCTGATTGCGAATCTGCCGGGTGCCACTTTGTTACCCTTGGGAAATCGCCTTCAGATTGAAAAAATGGCGCCGGAAAACATTTTTTTTTGTAATATTTAACTAACCGCTGGTCGTACGGAAATTTTTGCAGTTATATAAAATAAAGGTCTCAAAAATCCACAGAAAAATGATGTTTTGCAATTGTTTTATATTTGTAATGGTTTTATCCCAATAGGCTAAGATAAATTGATGTTACAGTATAAACGTTTTTCTCTTGTTCGAACTGAAATGCTAAAATCGTGTCCCGAGCTTTTAAGTCATGACATTTTATTCTTATATATCACGTAGCAAATTTTGATTAGAAAAAAAGTTTACCAAATTACATTTATTACAATGTATAATAATCATGACCACCCCTTTCCCACATTAACTTAGTTAAACAAACGTCATGAAAACTACATTTATGTAACAAAATTTTTTTCCATCAAACACAACCAAATGAGGTGGTACAACAGTTAGCAAGTTTGACTCACATTCGGGAGGATACGGGTTTGATTCCCGTATTCAGTCATCCTGAATTCGGTTTTCCTTTGTTTCCCGAAATCACTTCAGTGTTAAATACATTAAGTTAATATTGTAAGTAGCAAAACTATGGTAGCGTATTAGCTATACACAAAACCCTGTTTTTATACGGTCTGTTAGACCTTAGTTTTAACTATGAATAATTGATGTATTGGTAAGTACTGAAACGTTATGTAAATATTTCCTTGCGTCTGATTTATATTAACTACATAACTGAGTAAGTAAAGATTTTTCTATATCAATGTCGTATGTTTTTACCTTTAAGAAATGCCGGCATCTGCGTAGTTAAAGTGTGGTAAGTCCAGGCGGTCACGAAGCTAACCAATCGTGTTGACCATATTGGCACAGATGATATTATTTTCAGCCAAGGAATCGTAGTGCGAGCCTGTATTAAAAAAAACAGTAAATGTAAAAACGAATGTTCGCATTTTTTAAAAATTTATGTTAAATGTCATGTAAGATGGGATGTCACATGGTAACTGGCGACATATATGTTTTTTATCATTAAATGTTTGCGGTAATTATGTTGTGTTAATATTGCACGGAAAATGATTTTCGAAATTTTGAAATAATTTTTAAAAGGTGTTTTTTTAGAAATGATATATTTCGAACGAAATTCACTCCGGAACGTATTGTGTCATAATACTCTAAGTAGGAGAAAGTCGATGACAATATTTTCAGTTGCCCCTGAATCTGGTTAGTTTATATAAGTTATTTTAGTGTTGTAATGAAATGATCCTTTTAATTACGACAATTAGTATATTTAATGTAGGCACTGAATACCAACTCAATGGCCATCTTATTTTTTTTAAAATACAGGTATCTTTTTAAATTATTACAATAAAATTTAATTACATTGCATTAACAAGTCAGTACGCATTTTAAAAACTAAAATCCTTTCTTAATGATTAGAAGTTTTCCCGGCTTGAAAATATCATAGCTAAAATATTTTGTAATATTTAGTTTACTACTTAATTCCACAGCACCAGAAAAACTACTGCTCTGATTTTCAGGAATTACAAACACTCGGTCGGTCATAAGGCACACATAAAATATACCAATAATTGCATAAAACAACTAGAAATAATGCTTAACGTATAAATTAACTTGATCACACGCATTATAACTATGTTTCTTAATTTATTTCAACTGAATTGTTTACCGCCTGTAGCATGCATGTTAACATCATAATCACATTTTACTTGTGTTGAAATTATATTTGTAATTCTCTGTGAAAAGAAAGAAGTTGCACAAGACATTGGTACATAAGTAAACTTTTTATAGTGAATGGGGTTATCGTTAAGTAGAACGGAATAATATGTGTTAAGGTTTTCCGTTAATAATTGAATTTATCTGAACGGGGCAAGTATGTGTATGAAGTTTAATATTGAAATGTTGTGAATATTAGCGAATATTTTCATGACAATACCGATTTATCTTAGGAATTTCAACCGTATTCGTTATACTGTATTAGTATGTTGCGTATTAATTGAATTAAATAAATATTGTATAAATCTGTTAAGATTTTTAACTCAATGCATGGTCGTGATTTAAATCTATACAAGTATATATTAAGATGTCAAAAATACAAACGAAAAATATTAAAAAAACATTGGGACGTAAAAAAAATCGCATACCTGTTTTCAGACTTTTGGCAGATTTAGTAGATTACGTGAGTAACGAACAGCTTAATTTCAAAATCGTGGCGAAATAATTACGGAAAATTCAATAAGAAACATAGGCGAGACTGCAAAATCTATAGTGCGTTAAGGCAGCAATGTCTGCTAAAGAGTCAGGTTAATGTCCAATGCAATTTCACTCGTATGGGCTAATTAGAAATTAGTCACGCTAACGTTATTGTTAATCAAAGGAAAAATTAGAGCATTACATAAAACGTGACACGTATTTCCTTAACAAAGACTTATGATTCTTTACAAAGTTCCTTTAAACTCTTCCAGTTGTGTGTGTATCGTCTTTAATAACCTAACCGGTCAATGAGTTGTTAAGCCCACATTTTATCCAAAGATTAGGTGGCATATATATGCTGATGTGATTTGTTGGATGTGTTGGTAAGCTGATGGCCGAGACTGGCCTAGCGGAAATAATGCAATCAGCACTTGGAGGTGCAAGCCAAATATTATTGGGAAATAAATATCCACAGAACGCCAGAGCACTTAAGCTTATCACGGAAGAAATTTTGCGTTCCACCCTAGAAACAAGTGTTATAATAAGCTATGAAGATTTGGTACGCACATTAAACGAAAAAGCTAACCAAAGTAGAACAACACGTTTGTGGGTTGATTGTCTCATTAAACCAATGTTCATTATCATGCTTTTCATACGAGCAGAGAGGGAAGGCGATTGACCTTTTCATATCTGGGAATCAGAGTCATTGCTAGCGTATTTCTTCAGAGCGGAACATTGAAGTTACTTGCATTATGGCCTTGTGTAAATTATCTAAATGTCCAATTTATCCAAATACATCTTAGAAAAGATGATGGAAAATGTCAATTTTGCAATGCGTCATCGAAAAGGTCTTTGGAATTGAAAGTGGTCAGACATGTTTATAGAAACACCGTCATTAGGTATGGAAAAGATCCAGGAGGACTAACAGGAGTTACAACACAGCCCAAAACAATCAATACTTGAGCTCTCAACCTCCATACAACTAGCGAATTGGTGTAAGATCTTTGTGATTTAAACAGCAATTGTGTAACACTTGACACAAGTCTTCACAAGGAAAAAAAGTAAATCTAAAATTAAGTCAGATGTAAAAATGGGAGATCGGCAGAAAATACATGATAAACTATAAACACGCATTAATACTCTGAATCCAAAAGAACAGCCGAATTGATTAGTTAACATTGCTACTGGTTCTATTGCAACGGATAAGGTGACTGTGGAGAAGGCTGACGAATTAGATATTCTTGAAAAAAATAGATTTAAAAAAAATCGTTACCAGATGGATTTCTCGCACCTTTGAAACAAACAGTGGTTACTATGCAAACCATGGAAAACAATGTAAAAGTTGGTGATACTTTTGTATTTGATACTGCTTTCATATACAGCCGACTCAGTGTACTATTGCTCTTATTACGTGATCTATCAATTGACAAAGTTTTTTTTTGTTAATATCTCTCACCAGTTTCAAGCAGTATGATCGACAGCAATGGTAACATGAGAACTAGTGGGAAAAAAATAGCCTATACTAAAAGAATAACTGACTTTCATATCTATTTCAAGATTGAAAAGAGTGTTTCAACATCCACACAAGAAATTTAAATGAACTGAATAAAGAGGAAGTTATAACATTACAATACTGTTACATGTAAATGATCCGAGGTGACTCATTATATTTCAACCTAACCATGTTTTCTTGTCTGTTGCATTCTCTTAAAATGTAACATTTTAATTTTGTTTTAGTATAGCAACAAATTAACATTTGAAAATTACTTTTCTAGGAAAATTTTTGTTATATCATGTAGTTTTCACGACGTTTCTTTATATAAATTAATGTGTGGAAGGGGTGATTGTGACAGTGAAATAATTGTAATTTGGTAATACTTTTTTTCTAAATATCTTTTGCAACATGATATGTAAAAATAAAGCATGATGACTTAATAGTTCGAGACATAATTTTAGCATTTTAGGTCGAATAAGAGAACACATGTTTAAATTGCAGCATTATTTCTTTTGTGATAAAACTGTTACAGTTATCAAATAAATGCATTACTTCATTTTTGTGTGAATTTTTACAACCATAATTTCATCTAACTACAGAAATTTACGTACGACCAACAGTTAGTTAAATATTACAAAAAAACTGTTTTCCGGCGCCATTTTTCAAAACGATGGCGATTGCCCAAAGGTGACAAAGTGGCACCCGGCAGATTCGTAATCAGCGGAAAATTGAATAATAATCGGTGAAAAAATCTTTGTCCTCCAGCATTTCCAGGTCATTCAAAATTTGATGGTTTGGCGACCAGACTATAATCCTGATTTTGATTAGGGAACTTTCGTGTGATGCGATTTATCATATTATTTAGTGACCCTTATTGGTTTCACATTATTATTTTTCTATATGCAATCCTTGTTATGTAACTGTCCCAAAGAAAGTAATACATAAATGCCTGTTATCCCAAAATAGGATACATACACACGTACAAAATACTTACCATACTAACGTGCTTAAGTAAAAATACATGTTTCACCTATCGTTTCTGGTCTTAATTCGTGTTAAATTATACATTAGGATACAAATCATTTCTGTTTAAATGATGACAATAGAACATACGCGTTTCGACCTTATGTTACTGTCATAATTGACACATTTTATTTGCAACACGACGCATTAAAATTTTTGAGTGAGTAAAAATTAATTTTTAACTTGTTAAATTGTCCAACTAGTTCGGTCGAATACTTAACTGTGCGATTCAAGTAAACGTGACTTTTAATGGTGACCTTATATTTTTATTAGACGCGACTAGTTAGCAAGCTGCAATGCATGCCTGTACAACAGTTTCCTTGCGATGACATTTTATGACAAGGTAGTCTAAAAAGCCGTTTTTACAATGTTAGAGGGTTTACAAATAGAATTTTTTTAGCACGCGTATAATTTTAAAAGTTACAGTCCGTCATCTGAATAGTTCTGTTCGGCGGACGCGATAACTAGTTTTCTTCAAACACGGCGCACCGCACTGCCAGAACCAGGCAGGGTGTCCAACTTAACGTATTTACTACCGATGCCTTTGTCCTTCCGTTTACTTAAGGCAGGAATCTTAGCAATAGTGATTCGTAGTTACCGACTAATGCTATCTAATACATTTTTGAGCAAAATATGTCAATAGATGCAGAGCCATTTGCAAGAGCCATATTGTAGCCAAGAGATAACGTCTGCACCCTGATTGTCAATTTTAGAAAGCACTTCTAAATGCATAAAACATATATAATGACTTCTATTACAGATTTTGAGTGAAAGTATTTATATGTAACAGTTTTCTGAAATTTGTAAATATAGCAATTACATTGTTATCATATTTTTATAACTGTTGTTTTGATGTATTAACATATGCAAGTAATTAGTATTAAGAATGTTATGTGTAAAGTATACAGAACCAGAGCTAAATAAATATATAACATATTTTAATTAGTTTTTAATAATCACATTTACAGTGTCCTAAATCAAAGCGTGATTAGTTAAGAAACATTATACTTTTTTTGTGCTGTGCTGAATTTATGCCCGTAGGGCCTCTCTACTTATGTGTCAGACCGCCAGAAAAAGTTAAATTAAAGATCCACATTTATATTCCTGCATATGTAAGCTCGTGGAACACCAAGGGAAAAACCAATATTACTTACACGAGTATTAAAGATTAAGTTCACTGTAGAATATATATAATAGAACCTTAGATTGGGATAGGAAATACTCTGCTTTAATATTTTTTCCAGCAACAACTTTCGTTTCTTCACTTACATTTTGGGCAAAAATTATTCTCTTTTTTTACCGAAGAGTCCATAATCCAATTGAAAGCAACGGCCAAAGAAAAATGTACACATGAAGTAGATAAAATATAAAGACCGAAATAAACTTTTTTTAATAAACGTAAATATGGCTTAATGTATAAATACTAAAAATATTACTAAGCCAAAATGTCTCCTCCTCAATTTATTTATTTATTTCCTTACTTTTTTTTCCCACGTACAGTTCAGCCATTGGCTGGTTTACAACCAAAACGTGTAATGCATACAGCAGAATTACCATTTCAAGGAAGAAAAATGTAGAAAATAATTCTAACTAAATGATAAAACAATAAAAAGACACGTGAGAATTAATAATAGAAAAAATAGTATAACAACAATAAAGTAGTAAATGATTGTTACTATTCTTATTTCTAGTCTAATCACAGCTGCACAAACTGTAGTAAATTACACTTCCTCCATTAAAAATAACAGTATGTTACAATATTCAGATAAATACGAGATTACGACATAAAAATTAAATACTCAGGAAAATTGTGAAGAAAGTACAGTTTCTCTTCGTGAAAAGTTTAAAGACCGCAGTCTGTTTACATTACAATCTCGTGTATAAAATTCACAAACTTTGCCATCGGCAATCATAATTTTTACAAGAGAAAATAAAACACTTGATACATTCATGAGGATCAGAATACAGACCACAGTACATTTACATAACACGGCTGTGGGTTGACCAACCACAACCTCGTTTCTAAATACACTTAGCAGGAGCAGCTTATTGCACTTGGAAACAACTCTGTCATATTGCTAACAGAATAAACAAAGTGGGCTTTGCGTTAGTATAGGCTGCTAATGCTCCATCTGTACTATTCTCTCGTCTCTGGGTGCAACTGGCAAACCGATTCCCAAATTACAGAATAAACAAGGACATAAAGAGTGAACTGCATTGACTTTTCGTGAACTCGGCCGTCGGCTTGTTTACGTCGGGCACCATGTTATAATTGTCTAATTGCGTTTGTACGGCTTTTTTGTGCTTAGCGAAAGCATTGTTGTGTGTAATATTGCGGGGCTTGTGATGACTTTGTAGAAATGTGTACGTTTGAGTTAGAAGACATGTGTCAGCTACAAGCAATTGCGGATGTTTGTAAGCTTATTTCCTTGAAAGTTAGATAAAAATAAACTTCGCGAGACTACTTACTGTTCAGGATTTATTTGAGCTTGTTATGAACCATGTTACCCTGGTTCTAACACAGCGCTCAGTAACCAGGCCACCCGGCCAGGAATTCTAAATATTAAACATAAGTTGCTGCAAACTGCAAGGCAGGACTCCCCACTCCAACAGCGGTACTAGTTACCACACAGGGCGCGATAAAGGGGCGTGTCACGCTACCTACGAGGTCTGTCTGCCCCATATCGTCGCCAGGACCACTTCACTACCAAGATGCACCACAACGTCCAGATCTACGACGTGCCGATCGTCGTGGACGTTTCCTTACATCAGCCTCGGCATCATTAACAAGGTGGGACTGTCATCGTCGTAACTAAATTTAGTGTCTCATTAGTAATCAAAAATGTGTAATAATATCTCTAACCATTCTTACCTCCCTCCGTAAAGAACATCGTAAAAGTAATGTAACAGTTTGTATAGATTGGCATTTAAAGCCGTAACTGATTTTTAGATTGCGAGTCTCACTTAAATTAAAAGAATACCTAATTTAAACAAGTTATAAAATACTGTACGTTTTACGTAATACAATACCACAATTAACTAAATAACAAAAAATGAGTACATTTTTTTGTAAACGTAACAATTTGAAGCATGAAGAGGAATTTTTTCTTATTTCCGTTGGATTCCGTAATAAAAGTTAGTTCCATATTTTTTATGTAACGTCTCTTTTGAGAATATATTCTTATCACCCTGTTGGGTATGCTGTAACTAAATAAATATTTCAGGTCGTGGTTGCATATCACTCGCAAATTACAATATTTCAGATCGTAAGTATTATTATATAAAATACAAACTCCTGCCACTGTATTTTAAAAACGCAAAAACTTGATTTAACAGCACGGGAAAATACATTACCTTATATGCAATGTTCACATCGGAACTCGGTTACACCATGACGGATGGCACTAGTCAATCAGTGCCCGAGTTCGCTGACATCGAAAGAGCCTGTTAACGTTTGATGTCCTTGTTTACTTTGTGCCCAACCGCTCAGCGAGTCCTCAGTTGTCCGGCCAGCATGGAACAGTGCGGGCTTTGTGTCAGTCGAAATCGCGTCATTACTAGGAAAAGGGATATTTTACTACGAGTTCAACTATATGCGTGTTAGATAGAATCCATTGTCCTATTTATACACAAGCCTGTGCCATTTCTCCATTAGCTGCTACTCACACAAACAACAGACAATGAACGAATGAACGGGCTCGAGTGTACGTAGGATAGTGGATTCTAACACGTCGGTCACTCAACTAGCGAATTATTCCTTTCCCTAGTCATAACTCGCCGTGCCTCACGTTGACCACATCGGGGAATCCAGCTGTAGAACAACAAAGTACTAGCACATAAGTTGGTCCAAAGAAGTTGCTCTAAATCAAAGATAACATTTCTCGAAATAATATCAACATAATTCAGGCTTGTCTACGACGTAATTTATGACACGACAGAATGCGGGCAGGCGGTATTAAACCAGGTTGCAGCATAATGAGGCATACTCTCAGTGTCATCGATTTAGTAATTCATGTATGTAGACATATTATTCAGTGAACACACACGCGCTTCTAATGCGTAACTTCGGCATGTACTGCCTAAACTATGCAGTAATTTACAACATGAGTTACTAACGAACTCAATGGTAATACTTGAATTATGGAATAATGGCTTCTCTTGGCGATTCAAAAAGCTTGCTAGAGAAAACGTTACTTCATGACAATTATTTTTTAAAAGTCAGAAATAGTCACTGATATATGTTATACGTTCGTATCAATTGTCATAAAGTGTAGTAATTAATTTCAATTGCCCACTTTTAACACTGCGATGACGGTTTCAAGAATTCACGTAACCTATAAATAAGTTTTTTTCCCACAGTTAATTACAGAGATGAAGTGATTTTCTGTCGTAAAATCTTATACTTAGCCAAGTTAGTCAAATAGACGTGGAAACATCTTATATGTATTAATTTACATTTTGTACAAGGGATGATACTTATATCATCGTTTTGTTGTGTGTATGTGGCCACATATTGCTGACAGAAGTAAAGTATTTTACGTAAGCTTTGAGGAGACTAGTCGGCTGTTATTTGTAAGTGCTAGTTATTTTTTTCCAGAACTGTACATATTCTAGCAAAGAAAAACTCATTCAGACAAAAAAAATGCCGCACTTATCTCCTACAATTTATTTTCTTCTCTGTTCTGTTAAACGCATGGCTTAGTTGTACTTTTGACCTTAAGAAGACTATAAACGTTGTGTAGAAATGAGTACATTCCTGCTAAAAGCAACGTCAGTTGAATAATTGTATCAAAGTATTCATTTCAATGGTCCTTTATAAGGTTGTAAATATATATTATGTTCCAAACTATGTTTTAGTTATATAATAAGTAATCAATTTGAATGGCTTCTGATGAAAAAAAAAATTTTATCCTACGAAAGATGCCATGTAATTTTTTTGCATGCATCATTTGTTTCAAAAAATATATAAATTAGTGAACAGAATATATTAAATTTTCGTTACATGTATTTTATCAAGTTTTTTGTGTGGTTAAATTATTCAAATTAAGTGCAATGGTGTGGACACAGGAGTTGTTGATATTTTCTGTACGTGGCTTACGACCTTATGCCAAAACACCAGTGATATGTTGCGCTCAGTGTTGCTATTTTGAGAGTACTGATAAACTAAACCCACATACCTTATTCGATAACGGAACTGTTCCACGTAGTTAGCCTCAGACGAGGAGATAAGGCTGGAGCGACAACATAAAAGTAATAACTGCTAGATACCACATTAACATGACTGCGTTCGCTTATCACTCCAAAACTACAGTCTCTATCTCCAAGGAAAACTAGGTTCATCAGGGATATTATAAAACTTTACAAATAGGTAGGTGCATAGTTAGTAGACTTTAACATATCGTCGACAACGAGGCCATTAGAGACAGATGTATAAGCTTGGGTAAACAAGGGAAGGAATAACGTATGGCCTTTAGATAGAAGTCATACCAAAATTCGAATTAAGTACTTCGGAAAACTACGGAAATCCGAAACAAAGTTGGCCAAAGCTGGAATCGAAGCCTGGTTCTCCCAAAGGTAAATCCGATTTTCTACAACTGCGACTTTTCGATCGGTTGAAGCATGAGTTTTATCTAAATATGTCGGTAGTATAGTGCACTAACAGAAATGCAGACTGAAGTGTTTTTTGGGATTAACTCGTTGTTAGCGAACGTTGCTATGTACCAGAAAACACACACTCACGTAAAATCACTAGGCACGTTGCTATAAATGGCTGTAGTCAGCAAACACACAAACAGTTCCAAAATATGTATGTAGTCGGTATACGATTAAAACAAAATACGAAAAATTAAAGACATATTAGACAATATTCTCATGACAATGGCGTACATACAGCAAAACACTTCAGTTTGCCATGCATCGCCACTGCAAAAAATATTCACAGATCATAACAAAAATGCATCTATAAAATTTTTTGGGACTTTTTTTATTAATATCGCACAAAAACCTGACATAAGTACTGTTTTATTTCGTGTGCAATTAAAAACAATTATGAGTTGTGCAATACACTCTCCATTAAGATACAATTAATTACCAAACGAATTCCCACAAAACGTAAATACTAGTTTTGTAAAACTAGTCCGCAATCTACGCGAAGTAAGCTTATCACTGTGAACTACAGCGTAATTAACTTTTTCTTGTAGTTAAATGTCCTGCAATAACATTTCATGGAGGGCAGTATGTGGAAATTCTGTATCGAGTTTTGAAGCTGTGTGTTTGTAAGAAAAGTGTAAAATTTACAATGAATGTACGCCGAAAATACACAGTGCAACGAATTTTAAGATTTATGCTTAGTTTATTGAGAAGTTTTGTATTAATAGAGTAGTTTCTGTTATAATGCACCCAAGGACTCGCGAGCCAATGTTAAAGTGCAAGTCCACACTAGAAAAATATCGATGAGGAATGCCAGTAGTCCAACTGACAAATCGTAGTGATAGCCACTCCACATTCAAAACGTTCCACAATGGGTGAGGACCAAACCGTAATGACCCAACCTAGCAAGGAAAGCCTTTAGGATGTTAAATGCCATGTCTTAAATCACTCCTGTGAGAGATTATAACTTCAAACTATACAATGAATACAATGCACATTTAATATATTAGGTTTTTAACGCGAACTAATATTTTTTCAGCAGCCTTCCTTGAACTATAGTCAGAAAAATAATTATTAGTTCCCTATAATTTATCTAACGTTTGGTCCAAGATCCAACCAATTTTTTTTTTCGTCTATCTATAGTGGTAAAGTCCAACAATAATTTTCTAGTAGAGTTTTATATAAATATCATAATAATAAGTGGTTGAAAAGTATACTAAGAATGTTTATTTGTGAAAAGTTGCTTGTCACAAAAACGCACGTTTTGCAAATCATATTCGAGGAAATGCACAAGTTTTAGAGGCACTCGTTATTAAAAATTTTCTGGAATATGTATATGTTGAGATAAATAGAACGACACCAGAGTTTCATAATTTTTTTTTTGTTTACAACCTGTGTGTTTGACGAACAATTTTTACTGAGGATTTTGAGAATTGTTAAAATGAAAAAAAAAAAAAAAAATCAAGATATAAACCTCCATTTAATTTATAAAAAAATGTAACCAGCTTAATGTTGTAGAGTCTATAGCTTGTATTCAACGTAACATCAACGCCACTACCTTTTTTTTTCTACCGTGGTAAATTGCAGGTATGTTAATAACCCTTTCGTAAAATAATGATTAAAATTTGAAAAAGAAGATTATTTTACCAATGTTAGATTATATTTCGTTTTAAATAAACGATTCGCCACATAAATGTGTTTCTTTTGGCCTGAAATAATTTTGTTCATACACATGATCACAATGTAATAATTATGTATAGTTGCTTCGTATAGTGTCATTATACTAGAGTCAAAACATCATAATGGAAATTAAAATATCTCTATACATAAAACTAGCTGTCCCATTGCGGTTTCGCCCACGTGTACTATAGAAAAAAGTAACTAACTTTCAATTAAGTATTAATTGATGGTGTTACATATTCTCTGTATATACTTAATTTGCAAATTACCTTAAATTTGTTTGTATATATTTGCGTAAGTAAACTTTAAAGAAAAGAACATGGCGATTTCTCGTCAGGTTAGTTTCATTATCTCCGAAAAATGATTTTCCAGCTTTCCACTCTCTTAAATTTCGAATTCTTATTTTATGTATTTACGTATGCTTCATTTTAAAGCATAAACACTTTGATATCTCAAATGGTTTGGGAGATATGGATGATTACTTGGAACAGGTTTTATTTTATTTACCAGCTTTCAAGGACGAATGTTGAAGAAACCTGAAATCGCTTTTTAGGTATTTACGTTAGCTTCATTTTAAAGCAGAAACTACCCCGATGTCTCAAACGGTTCAAGAGATACGGATGATTAATTGAAAACACGTTTCAATTTTTTACCGGTTTTCAAGGACGAATTTTGAAAAATCCTAAAACTGCACGTTAGAAAGTTACATCGATAATTTCGCGAAAACAGGCTTTGCCCCTTTTCATCCCTTTAATTTTTGATTTTCGAAAAATCCTTCCTTAATGGGTGCCTACGCCGTGAGGTCGAAAAATCCTTCCTTAGTGGGTGCCTACGCCGTGAGGGGAAGCAAGGCTGATAATTTCACGTTCATTTAAATGAATTGCCCCACTCACTCATCAACGCACAGCCGAAACCGCCGAACCTAGAAACGTGAAATTTTCAGAGTATCTTCTTCTTATGACGTAGGCACCTACAAAAGAGGAATTTTTCGAAATTCGAAAATTAAAGAGGTAAGTATCAAATAGTCACTTGCATTGTAATTCAACGGTGCTAACTATGGTCAAAACAGTTTTCTTAGTTAAATGTGTAGAAATTGTGTTTTCAATTATTATTTCTTAAATATCAAATTTGTGTTACGGATCGTAACTAAAATTTTATATTTAGGAAAGAATAAAACTTACGATCAAAGTTTGTGCACAGAATAAATCAGTTAGAACCACGTATCACCAATTAAAAATACGTTACAGATAATAAACAAATTAATATGTATTATCAATAAATACAACTGATCGGCTACTTAACACTAAAAGCACTAAAGGCTGAATATATAAGGTTTCCAATTAAAAAAAGTAAGTAGTAACTTATATTACTAAATATACATTCAAGGAAGCTGCAGAAAAAATGCCGAGGATTACATTCAGATGAAATTCTGTTACACGTTTATTCATACAGAGTATTAAAATTTTTCGGTCTTTCGTATCGTAAAATTTGTATTGTGTAGTGCATTATACCTATGTAAATATTATTTACTTCGCCTTACATTTCGGCCCTCTTAAGCACTTTAAACTAACGACGTTTATGATGAATGCACGCGTGAAGTGAAGAGGTTTAACGACCTTTTAACAACGAGGTCTTAAGAGCCGATGAGGTGAAATGAGGTGAAAGGACTATACGACATCCTTGTCCTAGCAGGGATTCAAACACAGGACCTCTCGCTTCACCGAGTGGGAATAAGTACGCTATGGGAGGCTGGCTACATTCTAAATCTGAATTAGTGAATATTCACTTATTCACGCCGATGGATGGAGCAGTTTCAACAAACTGAATCAGTGAAAAACCACTGTGAAATCGCTGACTATTCACTGATTCCGATAAAGAGTGCCAACTTTCCACGAGTCAATTAGTGAATGCCCACAGATGTTCCAATAATTTTTCACTAATTCAATAAGAGAAAACTGTTCTTTGAAAACAACTGGAAAAACCTGAGAATATTCACTGATTCACTTGTGAGATATTGGCACTCTTAAAGGAAATCTGTGAATATTCACAAATTAAACAGCTACTACTGTCACTTATTCAAATTGTTGAAACTGCTCCGTACATCAGCGTGATGCAGTGAATATTCACTAATTCAGATTTAGAGTGTAAATGTGTACTTGTTTACATTAGACGTTAAAATATGGCAATTTTTAAAATTTGGTGTTAACTGACGCTCATTTGAATAAATTTTGATTAAATATCATAAACCTTTAACTATTCAAAAATGCTCTTCTTCACAACAAAATGGCCAGTTACGTGTCATCGAGAACCAGAACATATTAACGGAGTAAGATCTAAGCAGTTCTGTGGATGGCACTTATTGAATATGAACTGTGTATTTCATATTTATTTTCGTCTCGTTTGCCACAATTACTACGTGGCAGTCGCATGAAAACATGTTTATACAAAAATGTTACAATAACTTCGCATACATTATGGAACATGAACAGATTTTACTGCGAAAGTCACTTTCTGAATAGTAAGGATTGATTTTAAATGTTGCTGGAATATAGTGACAAATACAATACGTATTCATATAGGACCTTTTTGTTTTGGTAATTAATTATGTTAATTTCAGGTTTGTGAAGGTTATTTATGTGGCGGGTGAAAATATTGAGAGCAATTATTTTTAAATAAATGCTATTCCGAAAGTGTAACAAATATGGTGGATGTGATTCAGATTAGTGCATCGAGATGAGAGTTTCGCGGGAAATGTCATTCAAGTTCATTTAAAATTAAAGCTAGGTAAGTTCTTAGCTTTATTCAGAACTCTAACTACGATTCCACAACACATTTTACATTAAGAACCCAGAGATATAACATGAAATGTATAAAGAAATTTAAGTTTGTCCATTAACTTAGTTCATTTTGAAAATTGATTTCCACATGCATTACTTCAATTTTGCGTTGTTTTTGTAGGGTGTTCCGATTATATGTAATGACACTGTATCACTGGCGTTATTATTTTGCATGAATGATTAGTAAACAGGGTACGCGCCCCCTGTTTATTTTACAGTATCACTTAAAGAAAACTGACAACTGCGTTTTAATTTTATAATTAATTGAATTCACACATTGCTTTTATTTTTTCAGTATATTCGGTTCAAAGCTATCTTGAAACGTTATATAGCTGATGATGTGTTTGATCAGTTATTAAACGGCAGTAACGTTCCTTCGATACGGTGTTACGGCTGATTCTCACTGGCGGCTTTTAATAACACTCCCTGCGATGTAACGGAAAATGTTTGTGTTAAAAAAGCAAAAGAAAGTCAATATAAAGTGAGTGATTCTATGTCTTGCCATTTCCGTGCACCTCGCGTTTCCGTGGCACATAAATGTGTTACGACGGCCGAATTAATGCTAGTTTGTCCTATAACAATCAATAATTTAATATATGTAAACCATAAACACATCATAGTTTGATTAGTTGTCCGGAGGAAGTTTCAAATATCTAAGTAAAAATTCCGTCTTTAAATTTGACAGAAGATCAGGTACTCGAACACATGTTTGAACCACATTTCGGTGCAATGCTGCATCCGCTGTTAATTTAATCGGATAAATACACGTGTAAGAACTGTAAACCACACCGTACAGTTTTATTTCGCACGTTGTAAAGGTAATTTCGGAATTTATAGAAACTGACAAGTTTACAAACTGTTTACTTCTTATTTGCTGAGTTGACTGTACGAAATTCTTATCTCTGGCCCAGTTAACCATTCATAAATATCGTTAAAAAAACATGTGTGTCACGGAAAACAAGTTAATTATTTATATCAGTAGCTTCTTTTTCAACAAATAAAAAATACATGAGGTGCTATAATCGCTCTGTTTAAAGTCATGTTCATTAATCTTGAATTTGACAAACCGCTCATTTTAACCAACATTTCACAGCTCGCTTCTGGCTCGACAACTTGCTGCTAACCACATGCAGGTAAATAAATACGTCTATAAAACGAGAGTTCTTAATGACCTAGTATATTTTGACAACTGGCATTTCAGTTTGTATCCTAGAGTTGGTCTCTTCTCGGCTTTAGGTTTTATATACGTCTAACCTTGTCACACTCACAACTTATATTCTTATGAGTGCATCGTTCAGCCAATAAACGCAACATGCGTAATACAATTGTAGTCGAGATATAGCGTATCCTATGCAACTTTTTGTTCCTCAGACCCGGTTCTGTACCAGGACTTTTAAAGGTAAATTGTCTGATATACGTAGGCTTCACCGAGAAAAACCACAACAATTGTCATAAATTGTATATATTTCAAGTAGTTGTTATATGAATGACATTTTTATATTTCCTAACCAGTTATTACTATCCATAGCTAGAGACACTGGAAAATCGCGAAAATGTTTAGCATAGTCTCTAATGAACTTGTAGAATTTTAACCGTGACACGTGTGAACAGTTTTGTGGCGAATCACTCACGCTGTGTGTTTAAGCTGTACAGTTCGAACTGGGTTTGTTGTAGAGAGAAACAATGTTTCAAATAAACGTTAGCCAATATAGATACAAAACATTCAGTGTTAAATACAGCATATTGGAGCCTGGAAAATAGTCATATTTTCCCGCGATTTTCCAGTGTCTCTATCCATAGCTTATTTGAATTATATTTTACCAACAATTTAAGGAATTAATCACCCAACATATAGTTGTTTTTTTTTTTCACAATAAACTAAAAGTTTGATGTAAAAAACATAGGCAGCAAATTGTAGTACACATATTATAGTACATTTTTGTTTGGTTGCGTATGTATGTATTAACTGAATTTTGTAAGGGACTTCTAATTTTTCCTTCAATGAACTGTTTGACGCGAACTGAGGAAGCAGGAGGTCGGTTAGAAGTTGGATATGTCAGGGAAGGACGTGGAGGAAACCATTTATGAGCCAGTTTCGCTAATGTAAAGAGCTCGTCGAAACTCGAGCAGAGACTCTCATACCTTAGAGCGTGAGGTCGAAGGCCATGAAGCTACCTTCTGTAGGATCGCTGTTGCGTGTAAGTGACTGGCGATGCGTTGAGCCATGTAACTAGTTGCTGCGCCCTTGTTGTAGTCAGGGCGACGCCAGGAACTGATTATCAGCACTGTGCATGAAGAGGCTATGGTATGTAAAGTAAAAGGGTACATACATATATAATTTCACTATTGTTTTTAATACTTTGCTACTCTACATACCAACGAATCACGACACGTGAGAACAAAAGATGGCGTCCCGCTCCTCTGCTCCCTTGAATGTCTGCGGCAGGACTGCCGAAAAAGTGGCGGGACGCTCTCTAGTAGAGCGGGAATAACCGCCAAAAATTACTCACAAAAATCAAATACAAGTTAAAATTATAATATATACATTACATTCTCATTAAGAAAAAAATCACAAAATAATTGGCATAAATAGATAACTAAAAACTAAATCTGATGTGATGCCTCAGTAAGGGTGGAATTCATAGTCAAAGTCTTGTTTGGCAAATAAGTAATGCTTCGTAAAATAATGCTCACTCTCCGAGCAATGATTATTTCAGCAATGAATTCATAAACGGCTATTTCACGAAGTAAAACTTCAAACATCTTAATTTTTATACATAAAAATTAACACTGACTGACTGATTGGCGTATCAAACTGCAGCCCAAACTACTGAACCTAGAAACCTGAAATGTTTTGTGAGGTTTCCCTTCAGGTCGTAGGCGAGCACTAAGAAGGAATTTTTCGAAATTCGAACTCTAAGGGGGTGAAAAGAGGTGAAATGTATTTCCGAACAAACGTCGATAGAGCTCGGATCCGACGGCCTATCATCGCGATTTTTACTTTAACAGGGCACATAAAAATACATATTAACCAATTTCAGGATTCTTCGAAATTCAACATTTAAGAGGGTGAAAATACTTTAAATGTGTTTCCGATTAACTATCGATATCTATCGAATCCTTCGGGGTAAACGTTGGTATCACTTTAAAATGTTGTTTGCGTAAATATCCAAAAAGTTGATTTAGGTTTTTTAAATTCGACCCCCAAGCAGTAAAAAGGGGCAAAATGTGTTTCCTATGAATCGTCTATATCACTGAAACACAATTTACTATCTTCGCGATTTTTATATCAATTGGTTACGTGTACAAGTGACTAACATACGACTCAAAGACGTTTCGAAATTTGATAATTAAGGTGGTGAAAATACGTGAAATACGTTTTCGATTATTGCTCCATATCTATCGAACCAATCGAGAAGTCGAAGTGCTCTTTGCTTTATATTGATGCTTATGTAAATGTCTAAATACCATTAACATATATTTTCTGAAATTTGGCCCCAAAGTGTAAAATGTGTTTTCTATTCACAATCGATATATGTCGTCTACTGAATTTTGTATAGCACCGTTATTTTTGTTTAAGAGTGATGCTTACTCAAATACCTGAAAAGTAATTTCACCAATTTTCGAAATTCGCCACCCAAAGAGGTGAAAAGGGGTGACAAGTGATTAAATGTGTGTCCAATTATGTATCCACGTGACACCAATAAAGTATTCTTAAACATGATTAAAAAGTTTATAGGAATTCACTCTCTTAGGAGATGAAAAGACCTGGAATGTGTCTTAGATAAATCCTCGATATCTATTGAACCCGTCGAGATATACAGTTAATTTTTGCTACAGGATGATGATAACAGAAATAATTGCAAAATGTTATTTAGATTTTTCGATATTCGAACTCTCAGTACTGTGCAGGGGTCAAATGTGTTATTTAATGAATGTTCGATTTTTTTCTCGGCGGAATGAGCTACCGTCGTGATTTGCACTTCAATTGCATATTTATACAAATATTTAAGATTTACAATTTAAATATTTCGAAATTCGACACCCAGAAGGGTGAAAAAGCACAAAGCAGGAATCTCGCTCGGGAGAACAGCAGAGAAAACGGTCTCGAACAGGAACGTGGACTCTTGTTCACGTCATGTTATATGAAATGTATTTTATAATTTTGTACTGTCCCTCATTTATTTAATTATTGTAAACACGCGTATGGAGGATTTTGCACAATTTCTTTTCATTAAAGAATTTTAGAACTTCATTCAACGCAGCTTAGGCCTGCCTACAGAATTATTCAATATTTATCGAACTTAAGATTTTTTTTACAAATAACTGGCTGAAACAACTGTCAATTAATTATCTGTAGTGTTTAAATACAGGTTATGTTTTCTCAGCATAAGCGCAAGAATAATAATTTTAACTAACTTGTTCCCGTGTATTTTAATTTCTCCAGCATCTGATAGTACAGCGTGAAGGTGGCGATCTTAAAATTCGCTGTTTCTCATGTCCAAACAATCTGAGTTGTTTCATTCCAATATTTTTTGGGGAACGTGATGAATGTTGCTGTTGGGGGTTAGTTTTGTTGGGCACTGCTGTTTCTCCTACTGGCAACGTTCCGTCGCTACTCCATTATATGGCCAGGGAATGACCGACGCCTACATATTCACCTTTTGGAAGTTTGCCTCTTGGGATGCGATACCTTGCACTCGCGTTTACTACCTATCTGATATTAATATATCAAATATGTTGGTGTGCTGTTTTTTTAATGTCACCATTTTTAAATTCTGTTGTTACTGCTAATGTTTTAAGTTGTAAAAACACAGTCTTATTTCTAACGAAGTAAGTGCTGTTCTCCGAAGTCAACTATCATGTACTTGATGGAATGTAAAATAAATACGTGCTGTACGTTTAGCAGCGATGAAAACAATAAGAGGTGATAATGGAACAGCGTAAGGCAGCTGGTGTAGATTAAATGGGAGAACCCTGTGAAACCTATATTGTTAGTGGCAACATGTTTTCAATGGCATTGTGTACGCACAATGTGGCAATGTTGCACTGCAGTTATTTCACTGTTCTTCTCCACATACATTTACTTTTCTTACTACTACTGCTCTGACCTTCATTGCACGGGTGCAGATTAGAATACCGATCAGTCCAACCATGATTCTACGTTCACTCGAATTAACGTAATTAGAGACCGGAAATATTCGCGGGTTCGCTGACTAGCTTCTAAATGTATATGTGTAGGGCTCGGTAGTTTTCGCGAAAATATTTTTGCCCCACTTTGTTTCACTGCCTTACGTGCACACCTGCAGTTCTACTTCATGGCTATTGACAGAGTGTTTTTGTGCAAAGTCGTTACTCATTTGACTGTGCCAATCAGTACACGGATAACTACCACACGTCACGTCTGTGATTTGCGGGTTTAACCTCTAGACGCTGGGTGTTAACGGCATCCAATCACTGACCACAAAGCAGATATGCAGGTGCGCACGTAAGGCACTGAAACAAAGTGCTGCAAAATTCTTTTCGCGAAAATTACCGGGCCCTATGACAACAGCTGTTCATTGGCTGCTTACTGACACAGTGAAATGGGCCTGCATTTAGTTACATTGTTATTATTGGCTCATCTACTTCAAGGAGGTGACAAAAAAGTCAATGGCCAGTTGTGAAAGTGGCATGAACTTACAGTTGCTGGAATTCTATCCTGTGCCTGAAAGAAAACGCGAATTTTTCAGGTCTCTAAACATAACATACACATAAAATAATTCCTGAACGTGGAGCGCAAGTGGAGATTTTCTCCGTTCAAAATTTTAAAGCCCAAACTTCTTCTTCCATCTGGATTGTACTCCGCACAGTTTGTTACTCAATATGCGGTGAATGCATACAACCTATCCCAGCCAATATTTCTACATTAGCCGACAGAATAGCTGTCATATCTCTCAATGATTACGCATTGGATCCTCTTTTTCGAAATACGTCAAGAACACAAATTTACCGCAGGAAACTACGAAACCTTCAGGAATTCAGTAATTTCACTCGAGGTATAACGCAGCGGACATTGAAGGAAATCGGGTACAGAGAAAAACATCCTGCGCGTCACCAAAATGTCTTACGCAGAAGACAACTGACTTTTAGTAAACCAAGCCAGAAATATTGTACCACTCAGGCAAGTCAAAGTCAAAAAATGTTCTATATTTCTCCTTTATTTTCCTTGAGAACATATTGTAAGAAGGGCGGTCCAATGCGCATAGCCTGTAATTTCTGAGTGAATTTTGGCTTTATTCGAAATATTGTTACTAAAAACAGGCACCATATGGCCACGGAAACACGTTCCTAATACCCGAATGTATTTCCTCCCCACTGTAAACTACTATTTTCTTATTATATTGAAAGTTACAAGCAACATCATCAATTACCTTAATCTGCGGAAAACAATTTCTAAAATTGATATAGCAATGTATGTTGCTTAGTATCACAATGCTGTATTTTTATTTCAGAATGGTATCCACGTACGTAGAAGAAGCAGCCTGTCAGGATGAAAAGCAAAAATTAAGGTTTGTACGGATACTGCAAGATCCACAATTTTAGTCTAATGTCCTTCTAAAAGAATTATACGTAATAAATCTCCTTACCAAACGAGCGAGGTGGCACAATGGAAACACATTGGAATCGTATTTGGTAGGATCCTGGTTCAATCCCCGGCTCCGGCCATATGGTTCCCGAAATCACTCCAGGCGAACGGTAGGATGGTTTCTTAATAAAGGCCATGGCCAACTCCTTTCATTGTACCAAGATATGTGTTACCGTCGCTGTCTAAGAAACCTTACCAAATCCTCTTCCTGTGTGAGTATGCTTGTGTGCGTCGGATTTAAATAGTTATAATTTCTGTCGATTGGTTTTGTAAGCTTATCTACATACACAAAAATGGATTTTGAGGTAACGCTATATCAAAGTTAATGAAATTTTACTTAATCTTATATTTAATTGAATAATGTCGCTCTTATTTATATTGTACAGTCTGCCGTTAAAACATGTTTTCAGTATCAACTAGGTGACAAAGAAAGAAAGAGCGAAAATAAGAAAAGCGTTACAACATTATTTATTTATTGAAAAAGCTTAAATATTTAAATATTTAAGACTATTCCGGAAGAAATTCCGCTGACAACAACCCATTTTAGCATACAAATGTGCTCCACTATACCACATAACGTCCACGATTAAGTGAAGAATATTGAAACGCTAGTTAATTTTTACCTTTCGGTTAATGTATTGTTTACTGCCACTTTTTAATATCAAAAAGAAAAAAGTACCCTAAGTAATAATAAAAGTGGATACAAAGTGCCATACTCAAAAAGTTAACATCTGAAGCCATAATGAACAATATTTCTGATCATTATTCTAAACGAGGTGGTTGTTTAAAGTGCTTACTCTACCGCCAACCTGTTACTTTTTTTTAAATCAGCCAATTACCCAGTGCGGCTTCTTTACATTTTTCAAGCCGTAGGAAACTATTTGTCTTGCCCTTGTGTTTGTAACGATGGCATTTCAAACCGTTAAACTGATGCTATAAATAATGTAGTACAAGCTTTTAAGGGAAGAACAACCTTAGATTTGCATCAGTCTGTCAGATGACATGACAATGTTTGTTTCTAAATGTAATGATTGTAACTATTTGACATCTGACTCATTTAAATTATACCACACGGTAAATTTTATATGCTAATATTTTTAGAACGCTTGGAATTTTGGAAATTACGGATTAAAAAAAAATGTTCTAGTAAATAAATTATATGCCTATTTCCATAATGCGGGGCTAAAATTTTACCAATTCAACAGCTAGCTTCTAAAACTTTGCAACGTCTAGTAAGTTATTTTTGTAGGTGTAACAAACTATTTCATGAATAACTGGATAGTGTAATATTGTCGAAATGTTTGTCATATTTTATGAAAACTTTGTTATCCTTGTACAGTTTTTCATGTATCTATCTTTAAATTTGAGACAATTCACGATTTGAAAAAATTTTCTGCTTTATTAAGTGGTAAAAATATAATTTTATTTACACTACCGGCAGCATGAACAAAGCAGCTGTTATAATTACAGAGAAAAATTGCTTCCGTGTAACTGTTTCCATATTTTCCTAGCTGCAATAAAACTGATTAATGTAACAAACCGTAAACATTCAAAATTACAAATCTCAGCCAAGTAAATGTACGTAATTATTTTAAGTAAGAAGGTGTAAATCCGATAAATATCGACGTAGAAAAAAATTTCGATTAATTACTGAAAATTTGAAAAGTTATTTGTTAGCGAGATGCATGTACAACGCGTGTTCCTATGGTGCAGTTTTTCATTACAGAATTCGCTTCAGTATAGGCAAAAACTCACTAATGTTCAGTTTCTTAAGAATATTTTCAGGCCTGCAGATCCGGTGATTCTCTGTAGCTTAGAAAAATGCGACGATGGCCTGGGTCCTCGCTGGAAATTCTGGAGACGAAGGAGGGACATTCTATGCATTTTGTCCTTCTTCGGATTCGTCAACGTGGCTTCGCTGCGCAATAATCTCAGTATTGCTATTGTAGCCATGACATCTGACTATCCCAGTACAATGGCAAATGGAACAATTTTACAAGTAAGTAGGTGAAACGTCTTCTTTGAAAAATCATCTTTGTTAAGGGGAATGGAAAGGTACGATGTCAAGCGGACAACAGGAATATTCAACCGTTAGTAAAATCTGAACTACCCATAAAAATTCGGTGAGATTTTTTGCCGTGTGGATATTTTATCAGCGGGCGTTTATTTAAGTAACAATATGCGGTAGTATGCTTTACTTTCAAGTAAAAAATTAAAAACTGTTTTTAGAAAAATAAGGGTTTAAAACCACTAAATCTACAAAAATTTCAAACTGTCGTTTTTTATAATTTTTAATTTCATAATATCTAGGCCAATACTCACATTTTGATTTGAAAATTATTTTACTATCCGATAATCACTGCGTGATAGGTTTACGGATGTAAAATTATTTTGAAATGAAAATGCGAGTAGTTATGAAATTCGGTTATTATAGAGGCCTAGACATTAACATATTAAAAATGATAAAATATGACAGCTTTCCTTTTTTGTTGATTTAGTGGTTTCAAGCCATTATTTTCTAATAACAGTTTTATATTTTTTACTCGAAAGTAAAGCATACTACCGTAAATTGCTACATAAATAAACGTCCACTGATAAAATATATACTCGGCAAAAAATCTCATCGAATTTTGATTAGTAGTTCATATTTTATTTACGATTGAGTATTTCAGTCTTCCACTCGACATCGTACCTTCCCATGCCCCTTAACGCTCAATCAATGCTCCAATAATTCTATGTAGTTTTGTGAAACTCCATGAATGAGTTGTAATCATCTTACCCATAAGGATGAAACACCTAAACACATGAATTAGGACTACCAAATGAGCTAATGTTAAAACATGCATTTGGGAGCACCCGAGTTCGACCCCCTGGCCACACATTAAGACACAATCAGTGGCCACAGTTGAGCGAATTTTAATTGTTTTAGTTGCACATTACTGTTATGTATTTGCGGTATGTGAAACACGCATCGTGCATAACTCTTCCTCTATGAATTCCCTACTTATTAAAATATACCATTTTTAATTTGTTGTATTATTTTTTTATTATCTCCCAAACCTCGATTTTTGTAAGTAGTGACCACTCGATATATAAACAAATTTGTAAGTGGCCACAAATTTGTTTAATTATTGGCCATTCAAAATTTCTACTTTCAGAACGGGCCTGGAACATTAATATAACAGAAATTATTAGTTTACGAATATTTTAAAGCATCTGTTGATTGTTGCTTGGTAATATTACCGCGTAATAAATGATTTAAAACATGAGAAATAAATTCATTTTAAAGCCAAGCCTAAGTATTTTCCAAACAACCTAGGACAAAAAAGTTTAATTTTATTGAATACTATAATTTTATAAAACCTTTGGCGAGTTCTATAATCTCTTAAAATCCTACAATTGAAGACACGGAAACAGAAATTATTAAGTATAAATCGCGAAAAGTAAAGTAAGATGAAATATTAAAGGAATACGTAACAAAAATATAGAAAAACGTTTCTTTGAACACTGTTTCGCAATTCACGAAACCACATCAACATTTTTTTTTTAATTGGTAACGTTAAAATGCATGTGATCCCAAAGGGCGATGGCTTTGGTATCTTGGCCCATACATGAAGCTTACTTGTACTTTTATATGTCAGCTTCATTCACAATAAAATCTTTCTCAGTCGAGTGTTCGCTTGCACGCCTTCAAAGTAATAGCCTCAAATATATTTATTCCCTTGCACTATCGACTTCAACACATTGGTACTTGTTGCTGGTAGGGAATGAAGCCGAGACACGCTCTCCTTCGTAAATTTTTTTCTTTCGTTTCTTGGGGTTCGGGGCTAATTATTGCATTATTTTTTATTTAATGTGTCATTTTAGTGATTTCTCTGAAGTGAGCAGATAAATAGAAAGTAAATATCGTATAAGGAGGCTACACGAAGCCTAGGGTGTCGCACTCTGAATACAAATTTTATTAATAGGAACACGTAGGTAATCTGCGTACCTCGAAGGAAGACTTGAAATGAGGTCCTACGATGGAGAAGCGCCGGAATGAGAGAGGTGTGGGAAACGGGAGATCCCCGAGAAAACCCGCAGACCAACGGCACTGTCCGACACGATTGCTACATGCGAAAATCCAGGAACCAACCCTGCTTGGCAGCGAATGGTGCGGCCCCCGGTGAGAATATTCTTCTTATTTTAATGTTCATGATCCTCCACTGAGTTTTTCTGTCTTTACCAACAAAATAACCTTCTTCCCTAAGAATATCTACTGCCTCATCCTCACTACTTATGTACTGGTCTATTTATGAATCACTTCCCTTCGCTTATCTGAATCTTCATCCGGCTCTTGTAGCATTTACATGGCTTTCTCGTAATATTTTTCATTGTATAGATTCCGTACAGTAAAACCGACAGAATAAACTAATAAAACACTGTTTTACACACAAACCGGTCAATGGCAAAGCAGATATAATTTTATAGATTTTATTAGATCAAACAATTAAATTTATTTATTCATACGTAGTAAATAACCACAAGTAATTATAAGTCACGCGTAAAATATATTGGCTTTTATGTTACATACAATAAAGTAGTTTCATATTTATACACATTAATTATTGCACCGGGTCTACCAAACCCACCACTACACTTCACAACACATATCGTATTTGTTACTCGCAACTACACAAACAACGACTGAAACCAATTCACTAATATTTACTAAAAGGTTAGCGGGAAAGGTACTAGGGCGCACGAAGTTGCAGCTACTGACATATATCGGCGGCGCTTGAAAGCAAGTCATGCTGGGTCTCTCAGACCCAGGGTGAGCTCTGCCGGGTTTTAAAATACCTCTGGCTTAGTTATGTACACGAATAACATGGATTATCATGACTGAGGTCAACTTTGCTGTTTTCTGTCTGTGAAACAGCATGAGTATCATCAGTATTAGGTGGCAAGAGGTTCTTCGTACAGTAACTTTCAAAAGACAGGCTGTCGTGAGATGTTGCTGAAATATTACTCTTCATGAAAGCGTTCCTAAAATCTTCATATTAGTGTCTTAAGATATCGTCTTGACGAACAAATTTATAACTCTTGGGCTTGTGAGGAAGAATCTTGTTAATGAGTAGGTGTGGGTATGTTTTCATCGAAAGTTACTTTCACCTTCCAATCTTTCTTGCGGAAGTTCATCGCTTCTTGAACCTTCCTTTGATCTGGTTCTATGCATTAAATAGGAATTTGTCTTCCTCGAAACCACTCTACACTGAGCTTTAGCTGAAAGAAATATTATTTTCCTTTGCCTGCAAAATATTCCGCAATTTTTGCATCCACTTTTAATTAATTTTTATTTACTCAAGACTGCAGAATCTAAGGGATCTGTTTTGAAGGCTATCGACGAAACTGTTGGATTCCATGGCACTGACCAATCCTTCTGAACCTCTTTTGAGTTATGATAGAGGTTATTTTATCATTTAGGACCTGGGTAAGTAGTGGGCAAAAATTCTTATTTTTATTCCTGTCTTATCTTACTTCCTTAGACTCCAATTATGCATAGCACACTTCCAATGTTCCTTTAGTCAGCAAAAGACAGAGTCACCCATCGGCTGGATAAGATTATTTGCTTTCTGGTTCAAGGCTACCAATATAAAATCTTTATCATGATAAAAGTGGCTTGTCTGTAAAGTTATCTGTGGAGTGCGACCATCAATTACCCAAACATATGACAATCAGATTTCATTGGCAACTAACTATAGATGGAAAACGTATTTCACAAACCGTTCAAAAAATTTCTCCTGTCATCCAATCACTATGAGACTTGCCATATCCCCAGGTGGAAGGAATAGTGGTGATTTTATCGTGAGGATTTCTACAATATTTAAACACAATCAATAGAATCCTCAATTGTTCTGCTGCATTTTCGTTTATTAGGACATTTACACATTCTTTTTCATTAGCACTGACGTATTCGAAAAATTTTTATCGTATTATACGGCTAAAACAAGATATTTTGCGGATTTAAATGAATAAACTCTCGTCCGCACTAAATGCGCGGTTTGTATTTTTAGGATGAATTCGAAGTTTATACTTGTTTACAATTCTTAATTCTTTGAAATAAATTGGTAATTTTTACTTTGTACCTGATGTTCTGCTCATCCTCAAATTTTGAGCTATTTTTGCTTCCAAAATTTGCGTTCCTCTTTTAGAGCCTCAAAACGATGTCGAGAAAGGACTATCATCTTCGGAATTCTTTTGCTTTATTTTCATTTAACAGCTTAAAAACTCTATCTAAAATATTAACTTGCCTAGTGGGAAATTATGCTTTGACAGCGGATGCTATCCACGGAACCAATCAGTCATTTTCTTGCTTCAACAGAGTTGGTGTTGGTCCTATAAAATTTTTTTACATTTATTTATCTTAAAATGAAGAACAGATATAGTTTATCTTCGAAGGGTAGTTCGAAGAAAGTATACATCTTGGCGGCTGCAACCACTGGCATTCGACAGGAAACATCGGTAGCTGCATTCTTCAATTACTTTGCATCATAATACGAAAACGTATTATCTGGGGGAATTTCGGAACCTGCAACAATATTACAAGAAATCTACTCAGAGAATGCTCTCTTTAATGCCCTTAGCATCAAGCCGGTAGTAAACTAATACATCTGCTGATGAGGTCAGTATTGGCCAGGGAGTAATTCAGAAGTAGCAGTTGAATGGTCACTATTTGATGCAACAGTTAAATAACCACAATAATTCCGGTTGTGAAGCAGGGCGTTATGAGTTAGCAGAAATAAAACCAAGAGAATTTATGAGTTACTCAACTGCACTTGTAATGGCCAGCAGGGGGGCACTGCGATAAAATTCCACATTTGTTGTATCAGTACCGGCCAGTAATCCGACAGCAAGAAAATTGTAATTTTAGGCACAAAGCCATCATAAATATGACCTATGCATTCAATTGTATAACAACAATGAAAAAAAGTGTGTTTTTAAGTCTTTCCTTTCCATAAAACAATATATTTGTACTCACTTTCTGAACTAAAGTCACTACAAGACAGGGAAAGGCTGGGAATAAGAGGCGTGGCCATATTTAATTCCTTACAAGTTGCCGTGGTGCACCATGTATCGTAAACTACTTTCTTGTAGTTTATATAAAATTTTTAACTTGAACATGTTATTATTCAGTCTTAATATTGGTTTCCAATGCTTCTTAATCATCCCAGCTGTAGGTCATTACTATTTTCTTCCTTGTTTCGTGTCGTCCAAGCCTGGGTTTCCAACTCGGATGATCTTGAAACCATAAGCCCTTATTTTACCGAGAAACAATTAATGCTAATGTCACAAACATCCGTCGCATCCGTTCATCGTCCGTCCGTCGGTCACGTTGTGACAGTCGGCAGTCAGAAGAATCTATTTAATAAGAAAGCTGTAATGTTAATTTTTAATTTTTATATTTTTGCTGTGTTTTCTAAAATACGATAGAAAAATGTTTGGTATTAGGCAAAAATTAAAAAAAAAAAAAAAAAAAAAAACAGCTACAATGTTTTTACTTATTGCTTACTCAAAGCAAAGCGTAAATAAATTGAATAGTAGACAAGGAAAACTTTATTACAATAAAAAAATAGCGGTTGTAATTATTAGCAGCAGCCATCAATACATTAAAAAAAACTTTAAAAATAAATAAGTAGCATTAAAGGAATTATTATGTTCAAACATATATAGCATTGCAAACTTCATAAATTTCGATGTACGGATGACAGGTTGTTGTGAATCACCCAGTTTGCAGACGGACGAGTGCGACGGGTGATAGTGACTGTCACTAAAATATACAATGTAGAATACTAAGAGGTTGCAAAACGGGCGCAATTATTTCTGACCTTGAATAAAAGTAAACAATATGACATAATGTTATTATCACGTGACCGATACCTATTGTTGCCAAACCAAACATAAACTTTAAAATACATTGGATACATATATTCAATAATAATCACGTATGGATGATGTAAATTCGCATGACTAAAATACCTACCACATTAACGACAAAATATCTCCAAAAAGGATCAACAGTTCATAAAACTACTTTTTAGAGCAGCTGGTGTACATATTTCAATAAGTCCGATGTTATTTTCAAAAATTTCAACTTTTCCTTATTTAAATATTGAGTGTCATGCATCTCCAATAGTTTTATATGTCTCAGCAGTATGCTTCAGTTAGGTGGCTATTGATTCTTGATACCTTGATTTTTAGATAATTTTAATTTCTGTTTCCAGTGTTTCATTTTGATGGTGTGAACTTAGACATCTGTCACTTGGCTGCAGTTTACGTAAGAACGTCTTGTCTTATACATACGCATATAACTAAATGTATTCGTATCTAAAACAGCTGAATAAAAAACAAAATAAGAGGATATACTTGTAAATTTATATATTTATGTATTTTTCCTACTTACTTAATAATGTATTAAATTCATAATATCCGTTACACTCTCCGATAAAAAATTTTGCTCCATTTGATTATACACGACTAAAATGATTGAAAAATATTGTGAAGCTAAAAGAGCTAAAGTGTTGATAGATGATCCTAACATTAACGATATATGCTGAGATCAAATTTCTAACTTCAGTATAATACGCATAAAAATAATACTTAGTGACTTTCATTTTAATTTTACCAAATATTTCAAAGTGTTTTACTGCAATTACGTATTTTTACTTATTTCTCAAATTTCACGATATTTAGGTAACCATTCCAAAACGTTATTTACAAAACAAAAGATGACACACAGATGTATGCACACGTTAGTACATGACAAATTATTTTAATGACAGCCACTGTCTCCGCAGACAAGGGACTTTGACTGGGACTCCGTGTCCAGAGGTATCGTGCTGAGCGCCTTCTTCTACGGGTACATAGTCGCACAGATACCAGGAGGTTGGTTGGCTATCAGATTCGGAGGTCACCGTATTTATGGCCTTGGAATTTGTGTGACAGCCATACTGACGCTAATAACACCTGCAGTGGCTGGAGTCCATCTGTACCTCATGGTAGCCGTCAGGATCGCTGAGGGTCTATGTGAGGTGAGCATTTCTACATTATGGTGTTAAAGAAAGTTACGCTTTGCTTCATTACTTCTCTAATTGCTTTCATGAACGGCAAAACTCTTTTAAAATATTATTACAAGTTTAAATTTTAATAACTGATAAAATAATTTTGATTCACATCGGCAGAAATGTTTAGCAACAAGCACTATTTCCTTACAGCAAGAAATGCAGCCACAGTTATCCAATTATTGAGCTAACATAACCCCTTATAATGAAAACTATGAGAAACGTGTTATAACAAAAATTCCTTATTGAAGAGAGTCAGAATTTTACGAATTAAGAAAATGTTTTCGTAATAATAAAATTTACTCTATGTAATTACAACGGTATCGTGTGACCCAATACTTTGACTTTAAATTTCACTACTTTTTGAAGTTGTTTGCCATTTGCTTGAACTAAAGGAAGTTAACTTACTACTTTTACATGCGTGGACTTATAAATTATGAAATAAAAATTAATGGAATCAGGTAAATAACAGTTACTTAAAGGTCGGTTTCAATCACAATATAGAATAATTCTATTTTAACTATTTTTTTAATTTTTATAAGAAAAACTTTAAATGTGCAACCATGCAACGAATTCTTTTTAATTTGTGATATATTGCAGCCATTGTGATTTAGCTGTCAAGCGTATAGTTATGCTGCAATCAGTGGGACAAATTTTTTTATATTCAAACTTTGTCCGACTAACTGTGACTTAATTATACATTACCAACTCATTCGCAATGGCTGTATTGTAGCGCAAAAAAAAAAACCTCATTTGCGATTAATTCAAAGATTTAACATTTTCCTCATCAGAATTTTAAAATAAAAAATAAAGCGAGAAAAAAATTTACATTCAGTTTGGCGACTGAACCGAGCCTTAATTAGGCCGTCTAGGGTAAATTTTCAATCCAGATTGAATCTGGAGTGAACTGGGGAATCCAGATTGAGATTTTACTATAAACACTTTGTTGTGGACTGAAATAGGATTGAAGCGAGATAATCCACTCCACTTGTTGAGGTGGACTGGAGTGAATAATCCGGATTTAGATTTTACTGTAAACACAGACTGAACTAAAAAGAAAACGCGCAGGACAAAGTTGCCGCCATATTGTGTTGTTACGTGTTGTGGTTAGGCTTAAAAAGAACAGAGTACACATTATAATTTAACAGAAAGCGTTAAAAGCAGGTATTTGTGTAGCTAAACGGCTTTTATAATGCAAACCGAACAAGGTAAGTAGTGCATCTCATAAAAAAAAGCCTTATTTGGAGCAACTCTTATTTTTCGTTTGTCATCTGTTCTCTGCTTCGTACGGTCGCCGATAGATAGCATTATTACGTTTTCAGTCCAGGTTGACTCCAACCTGGCTCTTGTTTACAGTTCAATCTGGATTGTAATATTTACCGTAAACACAGTTCGTCAATTCATGTTCGCTACACATACACTTCGAGTTGACTCCACTTCAGGTTCATTCTGGATTGAAGTTTTACCCTAAACGTAGTAACTATGTAATATTTTAGCTGTTTTTAGTACATACAAAAATTGCTATTTTTTTGTTCAGTGCTCCTTAGACTACAGGTTAGAGTACATTATAAAAAGTCAGTCACTTTATAAGCTGTTTCATATTTTTGTACATATTTCCCACGTTTACAGACGAGCCTGAAACACTGAAACATTCCATGACAAGGCGTAACAATATATATATATATATTACTTTTTTTATTTATATCCCGTTTGTAGTGTTTTAGTAATTTGGAGCTGCTTATCAATAAGGAGGCGCTTTTAATATTTACTTTCAGCCTGAATGATTTCCTGCAGTCGTATTGAGAATTGCAGGTGTTCTTTTAATAAGATGCTAGACAATAGTTCTGGATACACTGAATATGTATTTAGATGTAAAGAGCTGGAGTTGTATTATTGTCAATCTTAAATAATAGTCAAGTGATTTTATCTCTGCGTCACGTATATTCCAGTCATTGGTCCTGTGTAATAACATTTATTAGTTCGGAATTACTTCTCTCAATAAGGAAAGTATGGTTTGATACGGACTCTTTCTTTAACTACTTGCGAAGTAAAACATCATGGACAACATACGTCATAAGTGTATGGAACGAGATTTTAGAAAATAAACCTGATATTAAATCCTTTTTCTCTCATAAATGTACGGTTATATTATTACTTACTTTTGGTTCTTATTAAAAATATTATCGTTGTTATTGTCGAATGCGACACTAATGTCTTTACCTCAGTGTATTGTGTTACGATAATCTAATATTTCATCTCTGGTCAGAAAATGTCTAATGCGTAGCTGCTACCACTGAATATATGTATATATATATATATGTTCAATAATGCTACTAGTAAACAAATATTTAATTTTAGTGTTTGTATGGTTTTATTGCCACTTGCCCACTTAAAGAAGTGGATTCTTTCACGTGTTTTATGATATCATGTGCTTGAGTTCGGGAAGAAGTTTGTTTGTTATCATTACCATTTACTTTTATGAAAGTTTCTGTCACAAAGTTATAATTGAGTCTGCCACTGGATGAAACGAGGCATTTACAATCGACTTCCTAGACGTGGTTGTGGCACCGACATCGAACTTCTCGAGTACTGAAGTTGTAACGTGGGATCGGTCGAGCTGCAATTTGACGCTCCAGTTGCACACATGCGGTTTAGTTTGCCCCGTTATTGCAGTTGCTGCGTTTGAATAAAACTATTGTATTCTGTGGTTGTGGCGTAACGGCTTCTCAAATTCGTTTTGTAAGATTACGACCATTTACCAAGAGATGGTAAAGAACCATTTACCAAGAGATGGTAAAGAACACATTATTATGTTGTCTGTCAACAGAACAAGAAATTTAATATGGGAGCGTCGACGACACGCAATGGTTTCTCAACTAGGGGAAACAAAAACCATCTGAACATACTCATAACTTTTTTTGTAGAAAACCTATGAAGTTAATATTAAATGAAGAAAATTAAATTAGGGTTATTTAAAAGATAAAATAAGTATTTAGAACAGTCATGATGAACTAAACACAAACTCTTCTAATTATTTAACCATTTTTGGTGAAAAATTTTAACATTTGTACGTCACGATTATAAAACACTCATATAAGAAGCAAAATATCGGTGAAGAACAGGCTTGGCTTTTCTTACAGGGCCTGACGTTTCCGAGCATGGAATTTATTATTGCCCGATGGACACCACAACTGGAAAGAAACAGGTTTGGGAGCGTTGCATTCTCAGGAATGCCAATTGGCACCGTGATTTCCTTGGTAATCTCCGGATACCTGGCAAGTCACGTAGGATGGAAATCGGTATTTTACGTTGCTGGTAAGAAATTTTAAAATTACTTTAGCATAAAGTATGTTTACATGATAGGGTATTTAATTTTCATCTGGAAACTTTCCCAATTATCTACATAATGCCAGATTATTTTTCTTCTCTATTGACAGTAAAATAAATTTAGATTGATTTAAATAACTTTAAAAATAATCTGCTAGTTTGTGGAATGTAACTCTCTTCCTCAAAACTTTGTTGACTATGAATTAAATTGTTAGTTGATTTCTTCAGTTTTCACTAATATTTTACCTAACACCCATTCTTATAAAATTCGCCACCTTAGGCAAATAAGTTTTTCTCTACATGTCATTTTCTATCGATCTATCCCCTTAAACGTACTAGTTATCCTGGTTTTCATTCAGTCAGTTTAAATATTGTATAATTTTAGTATTGAAATAAATTGTATAAATATTATGTACGGAAAATAAATATAAAATCAGCATGTGTGTTACAGACCAACTCCTATGTTAATGGTTAGAAAATCTAACAACAAGAATTAACTTTGAACATGTACGTTTAAGCCTTTTTAATTCCCTCATATTATCCATTATATACCGAAACAAGAAACTGAGAAACACATTCAGGGAATGTAATATTACGTTCATTACATTCTTCTACAGGCACGTTGCCGTCAAATACTTTTTTACTGAATGCAATTTTCGTGAAGCTCTGCACAGCTCATGGTAGCGTAGCCAGACAGCACTCAAATTACTTCACTCTGTTCCATTCATTCTGTGTTATTTTTCCTGAGAATTTACTGTTTAGGTTCTCTTGGAGCTGTCTGGACAACCTTCTGGTGGATGCTGGCAAGCGAGGATCCTCTGACAGATACCAGGATAACAGAGGAAGAATCCATTTACATAGCTACAACTAGAATGCACGACTTCCGGAAGAGAACGGTATAGTAAAAAAACACCTTACATAAAAAAACATATGCAGGTTTACTGGAAGGTCTGGGCATCAACAGTAGTACAGGATAATTTCAGAAAATCCACAACATAGATGTTTATAAATCGGCTTACTTGTCAGTGAAGAAATCGAATTAAATTTTTTCCAATTAAATAAACTCAATCACGTATTCCAGTTGTTTGAGTTTATAGTCAGGCCTACAAACTGGTAATGTGTTTGAATATATAGTCGTTCCTGCAGTTATGTGCGTACGTACGCCGTAATTGTGTATATTTGTACAGAAAAAAAATCATTTTTTTTATCAAAAGGTTATATTTAAGACAAGTACTTTTTATTCCTGTGCAGATTCTATGCTTCCCACAATTTGAGCTTATGTATATTGTTCCAGAAAGCATGGACAATGACGCAGTCTATTTTTCCAACACGTAATGTTTACACCAATTAGCTATTTCATTATGACCCGCCTGAACCCGGAAACACTTTCGCAACGCGAAGGAATACGCGTAACTATCTGACAGCATGGTATGTGTAATGTTTAGGTGCAATGCTCTCTGCTAGTAGTGCCTACTGTGACAGAATGGAAAACATGGTTAACCGTTCCGATTTTGACGTAGATCAGCCTTTGAGGGCACGACTCCTAGGTTCGGCCCACCGAATTGGTTGCTCCCATGCGTGCGGGTTCATAGCACGCAGTTCCTCTAGTGCAGCTGATAGTGGTACTATGGAGTCGATGATCAAATATTACCCACATGCCGATTTTCATGTAATCAACAGTGATACAGTGCACCACTTTAGTTGGTGGTTGGCAGCTATTTGAAAGGTGGAGGGCATTCCATAAATCCGAGTACTAAGTCAAGTCACAGCGTATTCCGGAATGAAAACATCGACCCCAAGTACATAGGGCATTTTGAATAGAAAACGATACTAGTAATGAATGCCTATCCTCTCTTCGACGTTCCCCACTCGCCAGCCGCATGAAGAAGGTAAAAATCTAAACTTGATTGTAGATGGTAGTGATACTATAGGCTGGTCCATCCAAAGTGGATTCCTTGTCAATTACATCGTCGGCCGAGTTCGTGCACCCCGATTATACGATCGTAGAAAATGGTTCCAGTGTTTAACTTTGGTCGAGGAAAGATCGGAGCTGATGTAATAGCCTTGACAGTTTTATTGGGAAATACTGGGGCGTTTTTTTAGATATCTGTCCCTGTCAGTTGTCCATTACATGGACTTTACTAAGGACTATGTGATCCACATACAACTGTCTCAACATCCAAGACTGGAGCCACGTCTTGGTTTCTGCAAACTACCAGACATGGCTCTGCACGGAAGCCAATATAATCATAACAATGCAAGCGAAAGCATACACATTTTTATCACTCATTTACGTCAAGAGTATTCTCTGCTGGCAACTGCAACTTTCAACAGGACAATGCACCATGACTAGGGCCAGGAAAATTTCGCGAATTCAATTACCTGCATGTTAGAATCAACTATCCTATACATACCCAAGCCTCAACTATTTGTCCACTAGCTGATATTCAGTGTAGCAGTACACAATGAACGAGTAGACGGGGCATATTCATAGGTATGCATACGACAATGGAGTCTGGCATGTTGATTATTGAATTAGCGAAATTTTCCTGGCCCTAGCCATGACAATCTGTCAGGGTTGTATAGGCTGGTTACATGAACACAACATTGAATTGGAGAAGTAGGTTCTCGCTACATCACCATCGCCCTTGCACCGTACGTCAACTTGTGGTCCTGATGTTGCTCTTGTGGCAGCGATAACCTGAGAATTGACTCGAGCTTTTCGCTGAATATTCGTTACCTATTGGCAGCGTTTATGAAAGTTTGGTCATATTAAATGGGACGCCAGAATTTAATGGCTCATTCGGGAAAGAAGAATCGTATTTATCGACTATAAATATCCATGTTTGATTTACAGAAAACCCAAATCCAAAATGTTGCATGGTAGTAAATGGTCGATTGTGGTAAATTACGACGATAATTTTTCAACGTCTTCATGTCCTAACATTTAATTCCTATATTCATTAGTTTCAAGGGTTTTGCTTCTTACTTTGTTCACTGGGACACGTCCCCGTATCGTAGTAAAGAGCGCAATTTACTGAGTAATCCATGGTAATGAGGGAAGTACACGATAACATTATTAATTTCACCCTATCTTACCTAAAATCCAATCATATAAACCATTATTGTGCGAGGCAAATGCAATAATAAACAATTCGTGGACAACATAACCAGAATGATGGCTTTTAAGTTGTGTGCATATTATTTTCCTAATTGACACATTCCTTTAACATCCTGTTTTTTTTTTTTTTTAGAAATTATGAATATACTACTACTTTCTTTACATTTCATTAGGTCATCTAATCTCATAGTTGTTTTCCACATTTTAAAACGTACAAAAATATATTTTAGTTTCTCTTAAAAATTCCATTAATTTATTTTTCAGGTAGGCTAGAATATTTTCAACTTAGCATGTAATTTTGTTGCGAAATGGAATGAACCACGACATAGTATGAATGATTCATCCTCACATACTCTGGATAATGGGCCTAGGCACGCACTGCCGTTCCATGGCTGAAGATCCTCTCGTCTTTGCCAGTTTGGTCAGCGGCAATCGCAGAGTTCGTTTCAGCCTGGAACTTACACATGTTGGTATCTCACATGCCAACATTTGTTAAAGGTAAAAATCGTAACATTTATATGTGTGTTTGGTCAATGATTAAGCCTAAGTCTTAGTATTTTCCATGATTACATTTATTTGGAAGGCATGTTATTGTTGTTGAAGCAACAGTTTTGCAATCGAATTCCCGCACAAGCTGTATCCGATATCAGTAACCAATATCACTTTATATTATGAGGTTGGAAGAAAAAAATACATTATATTTTCTGTAAAAATTATTGGCATTCTTTAAATCGTATTAATTGCAACTTGTTCACGTATCACTAAGTTTTCCACCCTTAAGGACTTAATCACCAATGTATACCCGGAAGTGGGTTAACCACTCCAACACATCCTTCTTTGGACGAGACCAATCCGTCCTCTGCGAATAGCCTTCGTACCAGAACAGCAGTTCTTTGATAGGGAGCATGAATCTTTTTACAGCCAGTTATTCCCCTCCTCCAAGTCATCGTTTATCACTAAGAAATTAGTATCTGAGTACTAGGGCAAATGTGTCAAAATAAGTGGAAATATCCTTCTTCCGTACTCAGAACAACCCCCTGACCTTATCCTTAGCAGGAACTTCACCGAAAGCCATCCCAAGTCCAACCCGATATCAGCTATTGTGGACTTTCTCGTAATCTTCGATGTAATTGCGAAGTTCCGTGCGTCTAATTTCTGACCTAGTATGTAAGAACTTCAGGGCTCCATAACCCCTTAACTGGAACAACCCAGACCACTGGAGGTCCAAATCGTAATGTAAAATCCAAACGGTAGATCTACATAATACGGGGGACCAAAACCAGCATAAGGATATTTCCATGGAACTTTGAAGTTTTACAAGCCCCGAAGAGGTATCATGCACTTGTCACTCCAATATTGCCTAGTCGACAATCTACGGAGAACCACCCCTCCAGGGGTCTTGGTCATTATCGTGCACTAAAAATACGTTACTGCGAACCTCAGGTTATAGATTAAAATTGCTCGCATGGCCATCAGATTGAAACCCATCACCAGTAATTGTAACCATTATTAGCCATAATTCATGCTAAGCCTCTGGAGACATATATTATATTAGTTAAGAAAAGGAGATGACCCCAGAGTGTCTCACTTTTAGTTAAGACTCCACACATCGTATGTTGTACACAGGTGCCACAAACAAACAGTGGATTACATTGAGTCAGCAAATTCTACGATTACGATAGTACCTAACCCCAAAGGCGCAACAGAAAACACACCTTTACAGACCCCCAGCCTTTACTCCAATGCAAAAACAAGTAAGGTTATAACCAAACACACTGTAGGTTGAGGAATGTGCGACACATTCGCAGTGAAATCAAAACATTTAGAATTACAATCACTTAAGTCATATTAGTACTTTTCCGTACATTTTTGTCGGAAGTAATTTAATCTTTGATTTTTATTAATCTGCAATTCGCGGATTCTTGGTAATGGGGTAGAAGTATTCGAGTGTTGGAGTTATGTGATGGTGGGAAGATAAGAATAACTTGATGGTAAAGCTGTGGTATAAAGTTGTTGAGCCATACACTGCAGAATACCGGAGACGACCTCTTTGTTTCCAGAGACGATGGACTTCGAACTGGAGAAAGCGGGACTCGTGTCCGCTTTGCCGTCCGTTGTGTCAGCAGCCACCTTCCCGCTGTACGGCTCCGTCGTTGATACTGTGCTCTCAAGGAAGTTGCTCTCCGTCACTCTGGTATAAGCTATGTGTTTCTGGTAGCTTGAGCTGTCTCACAATCTCCACGATAAACCCTTAATAACTTATCAGATTCTGTGGTAGTTGGCCTTTTGAAGGGATTTTACATTCTTGTCTAGAGGGAGATAGGCACTTTGTACTGAAACATGTCAAAAGGTTAATGTTTAGAGCAGGTTTTTTTAAAATAAAAGATATTCTTGTAATTATTGTCGTTTTACTACCTTACTTACATGGTTCAAAATTACAGGTTATTACAAGGTTATACTACATATTTAGTTTGGAGAGGACCGACTGTTTACATGTTTAAATTACGTAATGTTACTCCTGGACGTTGGGTGACCTTTTAACATCTCAGACCTCACCGTTAACATTATGTCGGAGGCGGATGACGGATGTACCGGCTATGGACAGACGGCACGTCGTGGGTCTCGACCCAGGCCCATGCTGGCGAGCTGGTGACGGCTGGAAGGCTTATTGAAGACAGACCTCACTTCCGCCTATACAATTCGCTATATTCCAGTATTCTGTGCAAGTAAGTAAAATCGCTGAGGTCCTTGTTTTGTGCATCTACTGACCTAATTGGACTCTCGTCGCCGACTACCACCGCTTCTGTCTTCCAGGCTGGCTCTTGTTATTCATAACAAAGTGTATTAACTGTATCTCATATTCAGCAGTCACTGAGAAAGAGAGAGATTTTGGTCAGTGCATAACATCGAGATCTTTAGCACTGATGATGGTTGACATGATGCGAGTATAGAGCGGTGCCGAAATGAAAGACGGGGGAAACGGGAGATCCCGGGAATCGGCCACCGCGGAGCAAATAGTCATTGAGAAAACGCTGCAGCTGTAACGCTGTAACTGTTCTGGTTAAGCAACTGAATACCTAAATTGAAAGTAATTATTTTAGGTGGCCTTGATAGTATAGGGGTTCGATTTCGGGTTGGTTTGCTTCTGATTTTCACATGTGGACTTTACTATTGGACGGCGGTTTAGTGTATCCGAAGACAGGCATAACAAAATCTGCCAAACAAGGTCTTCAGTCTTAAGTTGTTCATTTTAGTTAAACAACCACCAACTTGACTTTCAATAGTAAAGTGTAACTGTGTTTATGCAAAATACTGAAATAAACCCCAACATTGCATTTTGTCCAATCATACATTTACCGTAATCATAAATATTAAAGCTGTATATTTTAAGTCACGTAAATTACCGGTAAAATGGTGGAGAATTATTTTGATACATTGGAAGCTTTGTTTACCATCCCATCTTACTTTCCAAGCTTAATAGTTTACTGTGTATAATTTTACGAAAAGTATTGCTGTACGATGAGCGTATTTATAGTACACATAAATATTAAATTTCAAGTTTGTTGCCTTCGAATTTCATTATAAAAGTAGAGCAGATTAATGAAAAATGAATTTTAAAATGCGGTATATTAATTTGGAAATAGTAAAACTATTTTTTTCTAAATATTTTTTTCGTTCACTATACTAAATTGACTTCGTGTCTATAAAATGCAGATAATATTTTTTACCGATTCCATATGACTAAGTCTGACTTTTCTGTTGATTCAAATATAAATGTTTGTGTTATAGATTAAGCTTCGATATTAACGAAAATATAGATTACCTATATATTGGTGGTGAGGGTAATACAAGATTAGTATCGCATAGCAACGAAATGTAATATAGATATATGTCTGCGTTAAAAAAAAGTTTGTTTTACTCAAATATGCCCCATTTGGCGTAAGTCAGACTTGTAAGTTTCACTTTATTATGAGCCCTACAGCAGGAACATGAACATTGTTGGACTGTGCTAGGAGAGTGTTTTTAAGAGTAAACCTTATAATAAACCCTTTTATCTCTCATAAATGTCCGGCTTTATTATTTGCTGTTAGTTCTTATTTAACATGTTAGCGTTGTAGGCACCGAATACGATAATAATTTCTTTAACTAATATAATATTTCATCTCTGGTCAGAAAATGTCGAATATGTGGCTGCTACTAAGAAGCAGAGCCAGACATTCCAAATGTTTATTTTTAGTGTTTTTGTTGCTACTTGCCCACTTTTAAGCTCCTGTTATCGTTTATAATCATGGCAATGAGAGGAGGCGAGTGGATTGCTGAAAAATTATTTATATTGGTTTTACGTGTCCTCGAACAGCACAAGGCATTAGTAGAGATTCACGAAGGGGGAGGGGGGTATAAGTAGAAGGATGTTACAAATAAAGAATTGCAAGTAAATAGAATTAAAGGAAGTGAAACAATCTGCAGAAATATTAGGTTTCAAAGCCAAAGTACAAAATGTGCATTATCTTGTATTCTTTCAAATTTCAAAATTTCCTAACCGAACGCAGACAAAAAGGCGGAAGTGAACAATATATCCACGATGTATACATTTTCGGGCTATGTGTTATGTTATTTTATTATTACCTAACTTTTTCCAAATCGTCCAGTTTGCCGACCATAACGCTCCATAACAAATTATCAAGGGAGATCCGTAAACATTACTTTTTCTAAATTATGATACTTTGCCGTAAAACTTAAAACACTGCTCTAAAACGTAAAATAATAATAATAAACTAATAAACATGAAACTTTAAATTATGTGTTTATGTTCCGCTGGTTGAATATTTAATGAATGATCGCTAATTAAACATTTACATACATGTTGTACGTGATACGTTGTTGAGATATAAACTGTCTAGTTTCTGCATACAAGGCCTGTAACACAGTTCAAGTCTAGGGTTTATTTTGTATATTCAACTACGAATATTGTGCTGCAAATGAGCTAGTTTTTTTCACGTTTACACAACCCCTTGTCTCGTAAATTTGATTCATGATCAAATTAATAATTTGATGCGAGACTTTTTGATAAATCAAGCAGTATCGTAACAATGTTATGAAAAATAAAAGCTGCATATACATTTTAAATGTGAATTATTTTCTCCTAAATTATTACGAATTAGCAGTAACAGCCATACAAGCAGCTCCGAATAAAGAATTTTGTGAAATTAAAAGTTAATTTTTATAAGTTATATAGTAATAAAAGATATAGGAGTGAACAGGATTTCAATCTCAGCTAAGTTTACAGAAACGGCGGGATTTATGCTTATTTTACAGAGAAGTTGTAGTCGCCATTTTTAAATTTACTTTTAATCGTAATTCTTTTTCATATATGCTTATTTTACAGAGAAGTTGTAGTCGCCATTTTTAAATTTACTTTTAATCGTAATTCTTTTTCATATTAATTTATAAAATTTTAACTGCATTAATGTATAGAGTACGTATTGACAGAATGTCTTACGTCACAAGCAATTGTATGCAAGTTTTTTACGGCATTTGAAGCCATCCCCGGACGATTATATAGAATACACAAAACATGCATTCAATCAATACAAACTTTAAATCAATCAGCCTTAACGTAACCGGAATTTTCAAAATGAAACTCTAATGCAGCTTATTATTCAAAAACTAGTAAATTTTAGTTGAAAACTGTTCCCCTCCGTGCCGTCAAATAAAGCCACGAGAATGATCACTTTGGTTAATGCAGTTCCTATGCTCAAAATTTTCCATTTTAATAATCTACCTACCTGCTGAAATTGCATTTTTTTTATTGTATCAGAGATTTTTTACAAGAAATTCACTTATTAAATTCAGACAGAGAATAGTTCATTTCATCAAACTTATTGACAAACAAATTCATTTTGGTCAACCACTACGTGTACCAACCTTACGTCAACTAACACCAATTTTCATTGCATCGATAAGTTTTACTAGTACTACCTTTATGAGGATGTTTTGTATAGACCTTTAAATTATGATTAATTTACTGCTTTATACATAAGTATTTAGAAATAGGGTACGTGTTCTTCACACTTAAATCGTTGAACACACTTGATACAATTTTATTGATTTACCTATGATTTGGCATTTTGGTAACGTTCATTAGGCGCATGCTTCATTTACTATGTGAGAACTGCTCACCTTGCATTTAACTACATCTAAAAGTCCAAGCTCATATAGCCAAAGTTGGGATGCGATGCATAAAATAACAGGTGATGATGAAGTTATCGCTTAAAAGAAAAACATGTACGCAAACCTTTTGCATCCCTGTGAATCATTGTATTAAGTATGGAATTTACTCATTTGTTAGTGCAGCATACACATCAAATCACTATCAGTGAATATATGCGCTTATTTTACAGTGGTTTCCACGTAATCCTGATGGAGCAGTTTAAACTAACTGAAACAGTGTAAAACCACTGGATAATCAGCGAAAATTTACTTATACACGTTCGTTCGGAATGTTGGCACTATAAATCGGAATTAGTGAACGTTCACTGATTTTCTAGTACTTTCTACTGTTCTAATTTGTTTAAAACTGCTTCATCCAGCATCTGTGCAAACCACTATAATGTAAGCGAATATTCACTAATTATGATTTGGAGTGTATAGATCTTACGACAGTAACTAGATGCTATTTACTCCCTTTTATTAAAGCCAAACACAGTCATCCAATGTAAACGAAGTATGGATGGACACGTGTGTAATAAATATAGCTTGAAAAAAATGTAGCGTATAACCTTGTATTAACTATGTTCTAATTTCCATAAATATTTTTCCGAAAATTTGTGGAGAATTCGTATATTCACAGAATTGACTCCATCAATCCCATACGAATTTGTTTAAAAAATAGATATATGTTCGTGTTGCAGGTTAGAAAACTGTCCATATGTGGGTGCTTAATAGTTAACAGCGCTGTATTTCTGAGCTTGGGTCGCCTATCCTCAGCTCCTGCCATAGTCACCTGCCTTGTTGTGTCCATCATTGTCGACGGTATCGGCCTCATGTCCATCGAGTGAGTATGTATGCACATACCAGATTTTTGTTCTGTTTGTTAAAGAAATGCAATTGCATGGTTGATACTGCATACACACAAATTGATTTACAGATACGTGTATCAAGCAAGATCAAGATATGGTTTACAAGATAATAATGTATAGATGCTCGAAAATGTTCCTCTTGTTCTTATTCTAGAACTAATATGTAAATTTTTGATGAGAGATAGTTTACATGTGATTAAGTTGTGAACTTACTCTAGAAGACAAATTCTTTACAGGAAGGATAAAAACTATAACTTAATTTACAACATGATTTTGAGAGATAAGAATCTTGTCAGATGATGCTGTTCGTTGGCGGATCTTCTCGGTAATCTCCCGTTTCCCCTACCACCTCCATTCCAGTGCTGCTCAAAAATCGCCATATATACCCTCTCACCAGCACTGAAAATCTCGTAGCTAAGCTGTCCAATAAATCTGCACTTCATTTCACTTGGGAGACAAAGTTTATAAATGCTCTACACATATAAACTGAAGGTTACAGGGACAATATTTTGATAAGTGCTGACGCACCACACCATAATCTATTTAGTAACTCCACTAATACCTGAAAATAACACAGGGCTTCTGTCCAGTACTGCAGTGATCCATGCATCTGTTATACAGAATTTAAACCGACATATCTGGTATCAAAAGAGAGATGTTCTGTTTAAGAGTAGAAAGAATTGACTTCTTCTAGAGCAGTTGAGAATTTTAGATGTGCCATTTGGTCGTTTAATTTACTAGTTTTAAAATCTTAATGCTTATTGGGCAAAATTCCGGACTAATCCGGGCTTTAACTAAAGTCTACACAGAACGAACTACGAGTGAGCATGTTCTAATTCAGAGTGGTATGTAAACTAGGAGTGAACCCGAACATGAGCGAAATATTTTGTACAGATATATTTTAACCTAGCGAAAAACAGAACAAATGATTCAATAACCAAAGTGACATATATTTATAATATTTTAACTATAGTTTTGTTAGCACTTTAAATGTAGCTAAACTATCCTGTGCAGCGATCCCAGGACGACTCTAAATCATGAAATAGCGAAACCAATTATTAAAATTGCCAACTGCTTCATCTTCGTTCAGTTAAGTCCGATTGTTTATTTAATTTTCAATCCAAATCATACACTTCAGTCCACTTCGGTGCCTGGAATTGATTTTCAATCAACTCCTACTTCAATTTTGTCGAAGCACGTTTAAAATAAAATTTCTATCATGACTCTTCAATCCACTCCGAGTTCTGTCAGGATTACACTGTTACTGTAGAGTACAGTAAAGTGAGGTTACTGTGCACCCCAACTGGTAACATTCCCACTCAGATGAAATAAATTCCGTTGAAAAATCTTGATGTGCTGTACACTCTAAAGTACCATTTATTATATAACTGTGTATTGTGAAGTCTTCAACAATTTGAGGTTCAGGAAACGTTTACTTAGGCCAGAAATGTGCGATGTAAAGTAACGTTGAATTTGAAAAAAAATGTTACCCTACTTCACGATAGTAGGAATAACGGAACGAACCTCAACTTATGTTTTCTTAAACGCATTACCTGTAATTTTGTCTATAACTGAACAATGCCAATGAAATTCATTATAGTAAAAAACTTCACAGGTATTTAAAAAATTAACTGCCAAATACGTCGTTACATCCTGCGTACACTGAACTATAGATATAATTTTTATTTACATTAAAGCTAATGTCATGATACCGTATACTTTTGCATTAATGTACTGTCTACTTGGCATCATTTTTATGCTGACATAGGTTATTAAAAAACAGACTATTAAAGTTATGAGCACACAGGTACGCGTTTCAATCAGTATAACAGTTATCAGTTTAAATTAAAATAAAGGTATTAATAATAGCTCTTCATTACAAAATGCAACCAACCGATAACGGTTTTCGAAATACATTTCCTTAAAAGTCGAAATTTGCTGAAATCGGGCGCATACACATCAGTGTATGTCATTTACTTACCCAAGTAAATCTTACTTTATACGTGTTAAGACACACAAAATAAATTACAACAATTTCAGACATTTTTGCAGCTGAAAGGCACAAAATTTCACGTGGACTTGATATTAATGGTACTACTTACTTACTAAAAAAAAAAAAAAAAAAAAAAAAAAAATTGGACTTTTTGGTACAAAAATAATCTATTGAGTCGGATCCTTGAAAAAGGCCTGCAACAAGAACCGTGTTTACCCACAAATTCTGTTAAAAATAATGGTAGGTAACGTTTCTTTAATTATATTATGCAGTACATTCTTCTGGACGGATTACATGCTTCTTAACTTTTTTTGTAGACATGCCAAGCCAAGCTACCGAGCGGTCGATAGACTGAACGTTTTTCCAATTCCCGTATTCCGAATCACGTCTTCATATCCCGTTGTAGTTGGCGATTACCGGCCGAGAATGTTTGATTGCCACTTTTCAATGTATTAAATATGTGCACAGAATATCAAATAACACCTTAGTCATAAAAATCACACACACGAAAAGCCTCATTTGACAACATGGCCGTCGTTTGTTCTGGTTGCCAGTACAGATCGACTGATGTAAGGTGCGGTTGTTTGTAAAATCGTTATAAAAATAACACAATTTTTATAATATAAAATAGTTAACTGACTAATTCTGGATACGGAGCCATGTTACTTTATTACGGTTCCTCCGAAATGCTTACTTATTTTTCACGAATAATGCACACTATTTTCAATGTTGGCGATGGAAGTTAACTGATTTGTTGTTCAGGGCCGCCACTACTGTTTCATAGGGCCATACGATCACATCCGGGTGTTTTAAACGTTATGTTATTCTGGCACGTGGGGCAAGTATTGGTAGCGTTGGCTGACAAAATGCGGAATTCTTATACGGGATGGACTTTAGGTAGACGTGTGTAATATAACCGAAATTTTATTACCATGTAATAATTGGTGGTATCAGGTCTTTAATGTTGTTAACCTTGAAAAATATGTTTTTCTATTATTTGACAATTATTTTTGTCTTTAGTGCTTTTTACTACGTTCTAAGCAAGACAATACTTACATTATTTCTTTATAATCAATAATTAATTCTTTGAAAAATTTAATAAAGTGGACTAGCTATATATCGTGATATGCGGACATGTGTATTTTTGGCAATAAGTGACCATTGTGTTACATTTAAGAACACAATTTAAATGTTTAACATATTTCTGTTACTGAAGTTCGAAGACTTAGTATCACGAAGTAGGGTAGGTTTACCATACATGATGTCATATTTCAAATCTGATATTATTGAGTATGGCCATGCTAGAGAAAAATTAGTCACCAGACCGCCCTAGTATCAATTGTTGGTAATTTCGGAGTCATTCCCAGGTCTAAGTGCATGTAATCACTAAGTTCTTCTTAGTTATACATGTGTGTAATTTTTTCTCAGCTTGAACTGTCTGGATTTGGCACCGCAGTATTCAAGTATCATCATAGGCATGTTACATACTCTGAGTGCTCTCTCTGGAGCTATCAGCCCCACCCTATCTGGGTACATCGTCAAGAACAAGGTATGTGCTCCGCCTAACTCACAACATCTGAACGATATCTTGTACGAATGAGCGCCCATCTTGAAAAAAAAAAAAAAAGAACATCTTGTGTGTCTATCTCCAAACTGTATCTTGTTATCCGTTACGGAGACTATTGTTTAAAAGTTACTAAAGCCAAACAATTAAATGTTCTCTTAAAACGAATAAGCATGCCTTATCCCGCGAGCAAACGAACTCTACTAGACACTTCGTAGTAAGTATAAGTTAACCAAGAGATGTGTAACTAAATCTATACTCTGTGTCATATGAGTTTGGATAAATTTATGGGCAATTATTTTCAGTATTTAGTGATAAGTTGCACAATGCACGCTATTTTTAGCTCTAAAATGAACTTGCGATGTCCATTTCAGTATTTGTACTACAAAGTTTGTTTTGTGTAGTGACACAAATAACAAAATATTATAAATTATTGCCATAAGTTGCTGTCAAATTTATCCAAACTTATATTGAACGGTGTATACCTTGTTTGATGGTGGTAGAAACATTTGACATTAGAAAGACACAAACATATTATCTTATAAGCATTCTCATGTTTTCGTACATATTTTCTTATAATAACTATGTGCTAACTGAAATTGGCATGTTGCAAAGTGAATTACTTCACATTTACGCTTTATAATGCAAAACCAGTCCTACCTATACGAACACAAACGGAAATTGCTGTACAACATCCTGTCCTTGTAAACGAACCTTATAAGCTACCGCGCTACTCAGGTCGCCAAAAACTGCAAACGGCGGCAAGCTATTTCTAGTGCGTTTGCAAACGCTATTCCTACCGGAGTCGTGAAAATCCTCTGATCCTTAAACATGCTACAAGTTTAACCGCCAAAATACGCCTATTGAGTCTCCTAATCTGTAGTTGACGTAGCCTTCAGCTAGAGTCTCGAACGTAAAGACGTACAAACTTTATTTTCTGCGCATACATACAATTCGTCTCAATTGAGAAAATCATTTTTATAAAACTTTTAGAAAATTAGATTAATGCATGCGTAAACAAAATACATAATATGTATATTTGGTGAAAAATACACCAACAATTACGTATTTAGGAAAAAATAAGCCAAATATTTACATAAAACTACCAATCTCTCCAGCCTCTTGACACATAAGTAGCTACGTTTCTTTAGCCTTCTGGAATGTGATTTGGAGAAACTTTCCAGCTAAAAGTCACTACAATAATCCAACAACGTTTAGGTGTCTCATATATTTGGGTAGCTTAACACTTTCCTCCATGTTTTTTTTATATTTTCACTTTACCGTTCCTCTCTGTCTTCGCTTATATCTCCACAACTGTTTGGAATTTGATCCAATTTGCTACGTATGAAATGAATATTACATATTACATCCAGTATTACAATAGTTTCATGGCATTTCTTCGGTTAGTTTGTCGTACGTCTCATCTGACACGATGAGTTGACATAAAAGAGTCCTTCTTACAAGACAACTCCAGATACATTTAGTACCTTCGCCTGTTGATTAATCCTTGCGTAAACAACATATTTGCAGAAACTTCTTGTGCCATAAAAACGCTCTGGTGTCCGTTTCATAAGTCTTATTAGTCTTCTAATTAGGAGTGAGGATTGTAACAGCTGGTTTTAAATTCTGTTTAAACACCTAGTAGTGTAAAATGTAGGTAGTAGTGGTAGACACATAATAATGAGTAATATCATGAGTTAAACATGATGAGTGTTTCATAAACTTCAGGTACAAAATTTAAATTTTGGACTGATTATTAATACTGAAATGTATTAGTCCCAGCAGTTTGATAAATTATTTTACTTATCATAAATCTTGACAGACTTAAAGGTTTGTGTGGCACAAACAATTTTGAATAAGGGAATTATCGGATTCTAGTGGAAATGAAGATAATTCTATTATAGTAAGACGTATTAGATATTTTAAAGAAAGGAAAAGCTGTACGTTTATGGAAGTAACATACGTGTACAATGGACGCTTTAGATTAATGTTTTTAATTGTACTCACAAGCATTGAACCATTGTTAGACCGTTTAACAACAAGGAACCATGTATTTTCAGGTCAACTACAACTCCAAATAGCATTGCATCGGCTTAGCAGCGGTGTGTAATACCATGGCGTTGCAGACATGCGTAATGTTGCTAAAGCTACTATCTGTATGGCCTTTGAGAAAATGACTACAGTGAATAACACTCTTCTAGTAAATACAGTGCGCTTGCCAGGAAAAGTTGATGGAGTCGTACAAACGTAAAGCACAATCTCTACTTCTAGTCCAACACATTTTCTTCATATCTTACGTACTGGTGCTAAATAACGCATAAATTAAAACATATTTGTTTTCTAGAAGTTTTAATATTTCCTATTTTTCAGTTCTCTTTTAGACATTTCACTGTATGTTTCATAAACAGCACAGGCCTATACAAGTCTGAGTTACAAGTGGTGAGTAGCGAGCAGCGAAGGAAGAAATTGACATCCAAACCAATATTCAAGCAGAGAACGCAAACAAAGTGAACAGCAAAACACAATAACATCATCTGGCTACTAAACTAACATAAGTAGTACAATCTTTTAGCAGATTGTGAACTTTGTATATGAAACAGAATTTTGTACACCACAAGCTACTTTTTATTTACATATACAGGATGAGTCGGGAGGAAAGGTACATGCTTTGAGGGGTGATAGTATTGGTGATTCTGAATAAAATGTTTCTAATAAACATATGCCAATTTCTTAACCGTTTCAGAGAAACCAAATGAATACAACAAAGAACGGGAAATGTGCAGGTGACGGTAAATCACAAAAAAAAAAACTACGCAAAATTAGTGATTCTATTGCTGAAGTACGCGCTAGTCATAACGAATATTTCCAAGGCGGCTTGTGTTTCAGAGACTGTCTAAATGTAATAAAGGGTGACGATTTACGAAGGAGCAAGATGTGAAGATAGTTCGGTGGGCGCTTAACATCTAGTTCTTTAGCGCTGGAGAGGGGTGACATGATGTGAGTATGAAGCAGCACAGGAATGAAAGGGCAGGGGAAGCGAGAGATCCCCGAGAAAACTGTCCAACAACGGCATCGTCCTGCACGATTCCCACATGCGAAAATCCGGAGACCGACCCCGCTGGGAATCGAAACCAGGATAGCCCCGGTCACCGCTACACTCACGAAAGGGCAAGAAAGACAGAGATTCTGACACACAATAATAGTATTTAATATTAGCCTAATTACACTCTTTCTCATCAAAACTAAAATTAAATGTTTAAGTGTAGGTCTAAATGGATTTTATGCCCGTAACTCAGAAAATTTCTGTCTGTGTTGCAGCTAGACGGCCTTTGGTTCGTAATAATTGAGTTAGTCCTTAGTGAGGCATAATATAAAGTATCAGCAGTGACAGGTTATGTTTCAGACGGTGGCTGAGTGGAGAACTGTGTTCGGCGTGGCAGCAGGAATCAGTGTGTTGGGAGCGCTGGTTTACGTCGTACTGGGGTCAGGCAAACTGCAGCCTTGGGCTGAAGACGACGGTCTAGGAAGACAACGTGCGCTGCCCCACGTCGTGACAACCATCCGTATGCAAGAAATCACAGATTAAGACCCTTTCTCGAAATGTCAGTTTTAATTACTATTACTTATATAACCGCTCTGTAAATTCTTGGAGTATACTTTCCTTAAGAGGGCCAATGGTAGACACGTGTCTTGTATTTTTGTTTTAAAACCATAGCATTTATTTGAGTTGTACTATCAAAATTTTCTCTTTGACAAGTCACAGGATTTATTCTTGATAAACTACTTGTCATAAATAATAATTTTATTTTTAATTAATTTGTTTTTTCAGAATAACTGCAAAGTAATTATATGTTAACTTACAATAATGATTGCAAGTCCAATATAAGATGAGCAAACAACACTAATATGATCTCAAAAATTCATTACAAATGTCTTCTATGACTCAACATGACCACATTTACCAATAATATTTTTAAGAAAAATTATTGAATAAAATCGACAAATAAAATTTAACATGTAGCTATCCCTCTTAAGGGTTTACAGTTCAGAGAAGTATCGTTCATTTTAGTACTTTAGACTAGTAAGTATGTCGATATTTTTAGCCTTCTTTCTTTGGAAAGATGGGCTTAAGGGATCGCTCTGCCGTCTCTATGTGTTGACATCTGTGCGCCCAAGCCCTCTCTCTCCTACATAACTTTTTTTAACGCGTAGTAAATTAATACAAGTGGAATTTTCTACGAATATCATGTTTGCTATGTGACTTCAAATTTACCTTTTCTTTCTCACATAAAAAGGTGCAAATTTTAAATGAAGTCGAGGAGCGACAGCTGGTAAAAGAAAAAAAGTAACTGCAAGCCAAGGAATATTTTTAAAAAAGTCTCAGCCGGGATTTTTTTCCGTATCTTACATAATGTGCACTGAATTTATACGTAAATTCAAGACTCATTTGTGTATACACATGCTTAAATTAATTTTGATGGATTTATTTATGCAAAACAGCCAATTTAAAGCGTGCTCTTATTCGTCAAAGGTGATGTTAGTAAATTAGCATTTCACTGTTTTATACATGGATTTAATACTTTTCAAACCCGGGAGAAGTATCTGTGACGTGGTGCCGTCACTGTATTGTTTTTTTTTTTTTTTTTGTTGACGTAATTTAAGATATATTGCAATTCTGCTGTTTAATTCCATCTTGATCTTAAAAATTTATTTCATTTCAAGGTATTCTATTATGAATGCAAAATAGTTACGGATGAAAAATATTTCACCAACACGCTTAGAACGTATGTTACAGCTCATTGTTATCGAATTCAAATCAAATTTGGTAATAATAAAACCATTTATCAAGTAAGCGTTGTACATAAAGATATGTGTTCACGTGTATTAATGAAATAATTCGCAATAAAGCACTTAATATTTACAGTAAGATTTAACACAGTATAACTTGAGAAATACTGAACAGATTCCCGTCAGTTTTAGCAAGTGAGTAAAGCTATACAATAAGTCATGTTAGCTTGCATAACTTTACAAATTAAGAAATTATTTTCGAAATTACTACTTTGTAAATTTGTCAGGTTTATTTTCTGTACATAAGACACCGTTAAAACAATTTAGACTGGGTAATGATATTTGTGAGTTTGTCGTATTGGTCATTGTCTTTTTAATCGTTGCATAAAATTCTGGTCCCATGTCTAATGTCCGTTTTATCTATCATATTGTAAAAAAATCATTAATTATACCCTGTAAAGATTTTTATCAAAACTATCTGCATGTACTTCCATATACTTTATGTTTGTACCTATTATTTATTGTACACATCGTGGTTCATTTGTTATTTCTTTCACTTTATATAAAGGTTGCATTCGGTCAATACAACAATTCTACGTAGGAAAACCCAATAAAACAACTTATTCTGGCTATAATTTTGTAATATATCTTTCATTGAAGCTATTATATTATACTGAGAGCTACTGCACTGATTCGAGCAAAATTTTGGCTATTGGTTAAAATATGACAGACATAATGTGCATGTGTGTTTGGAAATACTAATGTCCCTGAAATGTATACCTATAAATTATTGATTCCTAATTGCAAAACAAACACTAAAACTACGCCAATGTTAATTAAAAAATATTGTAGGTCCATAGCCTATTGTTGTCTGATATTATAAATGCACAATATATCTTGAACGCTGTTCTCGGAAGAAAGGTATAACTATTTTCTAACAGTTAATCTCTCGACGTTCAGCTTTCGTGGAGCAATTTCTTCAATATATGTGCGCTATTTTCTCTCTGCAATGAAAAAAAAAGCGTACGTATTAATATTTTTTTATGGTTGGCAATATTATTTTCAGTATAATATTAAGTTTTTTATACGTATATATTTCCTCGGAAAAATTGTTTGTTTAGTGGAACAGAATTTTGCAAGGAGTAGATTAATGTAAATCAATGATTGCATGTTTTTAATTTCGCATTTGATGTCAATTGTTACAAAGTTACAACAACAATTAATATAGTACAGAATTCAGAAAATTGACGAATTCGTAAGAAAAATTGTCTTCGTTCGTTGAGAAAATATTACCAGAATTTGAAGTCTATATAATAGCTTGGCTATGTCTATAAATTTTTGTAAGGTAAGATAAGTGGGCGTTTGGTCTCGTAGACAGCGAGGTCATTAGAGACAGAGAGGAGTCGGCAATGGCCTTTGTTAAGGAATCATCCCAGCAATCGCTTAGAGCGATTTCGGGAAATGGAAAACCGAAATCAGGATGGTGTACACCGAGGATGGAACCCTAGTCCTCCCGAATGCGATTCCAACGTGTGATTTGTTGTAGAGATATAATTGCGTCACCGCTCTGAGTTCTATGTTTCAGGCCACAACTTTCCCAACCTCGCCTGATAGTTCGCAACCACTAAATGGGTTCTCCGAATAAAAACGCATACTTTAGAAGTTTGTACTTTTAAATCAGGCACGTATCCAGCGACGAGTTTTATGGAGGGCATGGTACTTACAGAAAACACGTATTATGTAATGTACCTTTAAGCCGTTTTTTGCACATATTTACCAAACACACACACACACACACACTCTCTCTCTCTCTCTCTCTCTCTCTCTTAACGTACTGTACAGAAATTTCTAGGATGACATGATATTACAATGGCGTATGTCCACAATCGTAGAACGTTATTCTGCCCAATTGCAAGAAACATTCGAAGGCATTATAAACTCTCTCTTGTCATACTGGTTATATTTCACGCATTGCTAAGTAAGACGTTACACAAACTGAAATGCTGTTTTGAGTAGCAGTAGAGGGCTCTTGCATTGAATATGATTTTTTTTAGTGGTTTAAATGGTTGAGAAGAAAAAAAAGGGGGGGGGGATTTACCGTCTGCATCGTCCCTCTTCCGTACTAATATCCGTCCCTGACTTAGCTTTACACCAACGATTTAAATATGATTTTTTTAGAAATTTTCTTATGTCCGAATGATTAAGCATTTAATCCTGGAAACACCTTACTCGCTCGCTTGTCATTTGCCTCGTCGAATCTAAATCTACACGTAAGTCGCAAGGATGCCGACAAAGGGGAGAGACGGGACAAATGTAAAGATTCCAGTACCTAAAGGAACCGCGAGGTCTGTCGGTTGTTTTAAAATTTATTTCAGTTATTACTTACATTCAAACAAAAACATTTTTAGTTTATGATATTTGACATTAAGCAGAGTCGAACATTATGAAAATGTACATAAATAAGAGGTGGTTGGATTTTGTAGGCTATGGTGTGGAGCATTTCAGGTCCTCTTAACCTGAATACGACAAATGAATCTTTACCGAAGATTGTCGAAGTTCACGGCATCCAGAGCGACTATTTGTGCATAGAAAAATTAATGTTTTGCTAAATAATGACTAAAGACACGCAAAATTCGCGTTTATTTTTCAGACAGCTGACTAGACTCCAAGTGACTATGCAGGACTTCTCAATTAAATGTACCTTCGGGCCACTTGCTTCAATTTTAAAACTACCAAAAAAACTCGGGGCCAAGTGTAAAAAAAAATGCAGTCAATTATTATAGGCATTGTACGGAATCATTTAATTGAACTTAATGTTAGTCTAACATAAATCATTGTCATACGCATAGATTACATTGACCTAACTATAACTATTAAGAAAAATAGCCTTTAAATTATTATAACAAAACATTTTCGCTGATTTCTGACATTTTGATGGCGGGCCAGTAGAAATCTCTCTGCGGGCCGCATCTGGCCCACGGGCCGCCTATTGAGAAGGCCTGGCACTATTTGTTCGACGTCTCCCGCTGGCCGATATTGTCGTGACTTGCCGCGGAGAATGCTTACACGGTAGAGAGGCCAATCTCTGTAAAAACGTAACACACGTAAATGACAACACACAAAAGTTCGTGGCCAATTGAATCGCAGATTATGCTCTGTTATGTATAGGAAAGTGAAGTTTAATCTGCTTAGCAAATTTTGCATGTCTCTAATAATGACGCCCTAAATTATATTAATGTAGGCCTAATAGGCTAGAACATGTAACTAACAAATAGTTAAATTTTTATTTAGATTCGTCAAAAGCTACGTGGTATATCAAATATTATATTACGAATGAGATAACACAGAGCCGCCATCAACTAGTAAGAATCAAAATTGTATTAAATTTTGTGCTATGACGTTGGATTCACTGTAATTTATTTTGCTGCTAACTTCGAACATCTTCGGAGAAAGTAAGGTACTTGTCATATTCATTGAGTTAACTTCCCTGGGGCATATACTTGTATAGTGACCATAGTCGTACCCAGAAATTGTGTTTGGAGGGGGTTTTGAACCGTAGGAATTATTAAGGTAGTATTAATTTTTTTAAATGTTTTTGAATGCTGAGATTGCATAAAATTTAAATATTATTATTACAATAGCTTTGTTTAGGCGGTCTACACCTAGCTGCAACTTTTACAACTTCTACACCCAAACTGCAACATCGCGTTTTTCTTGCCGGAAGTGACGTTTTGGTTGTTACAACCAAAGCGTTCAGGCGACGGGTGTAACTACAACTTCCACACTCGGGTGCTACACCTTCTACACCACCTCTGCGAGGTGGAGTAGTTTGGGTGTAGAAGTTGTAAAGCAGAATTCGGCGCAATTTTCGAAACGTGTTACAAGTAGTTGTGTTGTTTTGAGAAGTTGGCTTTCCAGTTTTGAATCAGAACATCTGCTATATAGTAAAAACAAAATTGCTATTTGTATTGCAATTTTTGGTAACGTTTTGGGGGTTATGTTACCATTTGTTATGAATATAATTATATCAACTCGTAAAACTAATACAATTAATTTAATAATGGAGATTCCGTTTCCTATATAACTACCTGTTATGTGACATATGAGCTGCATAAAGGTTATACATTAGGGTTATAGGACCAAAATTTAATTTTATTAAAATTCATAATTCATGTAAATCACTAGTAGTGTAGTATAGTTCCTTCTATTGCAGGAGCCTAGGAGCGGGATCGGGGGATCTGTTCAGCATGTGTCTCGTAATTATTTGTGTACGGTCTACCCACCATCTTGGTTAATGTCCGTTGTCTTGATACCTAGCTACCCTCATTGGCTCAACCTTCTATCTTGTTTTTTTTAATTAGTTTTATTGTTGTCCTCTAGG